>CM035786.1:5434697-5594697 GCA_020466265.1 Siphamia tubifer | reverse complement strand
GACAGGACAAAAAAAGAAGTCACCTGAGAGAGAAAACCAGTTACAAATTGTGACTATAGATTATAATTATGCCTTTTCTTTCATGACTGTGACTTTATCTCATAATTTATTTATTTTTTTAATTCTCATTTATAACACAGCTGACACTTACTGTTCAGAACAATTTTCATTGTTCATGTTATTCACATCGTTTTGTTTGGATAGTTTATAAAACTAAATATTTGGGGGATTTTTTTTGCACTAAAACAAAGACAAACATTTGGAGTCGTCATTATTTATAGGTTATTGTGCGATTATTTTATTGGTCCAGACTGAATGTGTCCCCTGAAAGAAAATGAGTTTGAGTCTGATCAAGAAGGAAGTGAATGTATGTGCACTGAACATGTTTGTCCATCTGTCCATTAGCCCTAGTGCAGAATCCCTGACTAATTAATTCATTTAGGCATCTAAATCTTTTTAGTGTTAGTCTAGTTTCAGTTGACCAAAATTCATGAAAAAGAAAAAATTAGGAATTTTAGTCGACTAAAATATGACAACCAGTGTTTTTGTTTTGTTAGAAATTATCACTCGTCACCTGAACCCGCTTTATCCTCAATAGGGTCGCAAGGGTCACTAGGGGCCTAATCCAGCTACAATGGCGTCTCATACAGGGTACACAGTGTTTATGGCTGAACATATATAGACAAACAATAACTCTCACACCTATGGACTGTTCCTGTCCTGTCCTGTCCTACCCTTTCCTATCAGAATCAGAATCGTTTTTATTCGCCAGATACATTTTCACATACATGGAATTCTATTCCGGCAGGTGGTGTCACTCTCAGAATAGTAGAGATATAAAATATAAAATAGTATGTACAAGAATAAAAATAAATAGTAAATAAATAGTCCTATCCTAATTCTATCCTGTCCTAATCCTACCCTATCCTATCCTCATCACCATACTCAGGGCCCCCACAGAGCTAGAAACGGCCCTGTCTTGTAGTAAACATACTTCAAAGCATCATTTGCTCCATCGAGACTCAGAAATCCATCCCAGGTTTTGTGCGCACTGACGTCTGCGCAGATCCATGCAGGTTTCCCTTCCTGCTGATGCACTGTCTGCACTCACACACAGCTTCTACAGATCTACTGTGCGTCATCCTCAGCTCTGTTTGTTGCTGTTGAGCCAAAATGTCATTTTTATGGTGATGTCGTGTAGCTTTGTGCCGCCTCTGTAAAAAAAAAAAAAAAAAATTAATGACAGTTCATCCAAGAGCTGCTGGGGAATCCGTAACAGGCAGCGCGTGTCATCGGACGTTTTACGGTTTGACCTTTGACTGACAGCGAATGACAAATCAAAGGTCGGTACCAGTGAGCGGAACCTGGGTCCAAAGCGCATCTCCACCACGGAACAAGACTGCGCTCCGGGGAGAATGCTAGAAAAGGAACTGGAAGGTAAATAAATACGCATACCTACATGATTTGACATTTCACATTTGGTATTATTTTAAGATATGTTTCTGTTGGAGATGTGTCTTGTATCCTACACAGTATAGATAAGTAGAGAGCATCCTGTTACATAATATGATGATACCTCAGGAAATGTTGGACACTTCCCCTCCTTTGAGCATCTGTGGAATCAGACATTATATCTCCAACCTGTTCTCATTCATGTGTTGTTTTATTTTATTATTATTGTTACATTTATGAGATAAATTCACGTGAGAATCCAAAACTTGACTGTGCACTCTGGGCCTGTTTTGGAGAGGTGCGCATCCACACATGATGCATGACATCATTTGGTTTATATTTATTCAGATATTTGGATTTCACGCATATTTTACGCAGTGACATATTTTGTAATTGTTTTGTGCAGGAGTTGATGGTTTTGTTTGTTCGGTTCATGACATTCCCTGGACTGGAATGAACGCAGTTAAGGTTGTCACTTTAGCTTTCGGTGAGATTTTTTTATTGTACCCCCCCCCCCCCCCCCCTCTATCTCTCTCTCAGCTGATGGTAACAGCATTTGAGAGCACGCTTAAAGGCGCACGAGCCCATTTCTAATTCATTTTAACGTCAGACACGTTTGTTTCTGTATCAATGTAAGTGTCTGCCTAGTTTTGTCAAAATCATCATCTTCATCTTCATCATCATCATCATCCACAGCAGGCATCGTGTTGAGTCAACAGCTCCACTATGGTTCTGTCCAATGGCGCAGCGTCACCACATCACCACCGGCGTCACGTCACGTGCGTCATGTGACCAGCTTAACTCATCCTGGTGTGTGGTGTCATGTTCTGATCATTGGCCACGGAAACACCTCACGAGCGCGTGTTTTTCGTGACACTTCAAGGCTTGTGTGTATTGAAAATGATCCACCATGTAAAACACACACACGCGCGCACACGCACACGAGAACCAACACATGAGAACACACATGAGGTAATCAATTAGCATTGGGTAGTGAGTGTAAACACATTTTATTTTCTTAATTAATTAAAGAAATACATAAATAAACAAAATAAATTATAATAATACAAAAATAGAAATTTAAATAAAAAAATAAAATGAGTGAATAAATACAAATTTTACAATCAAATAAATAGAATAAATAATAATAACAATAAATACATAAAACATAAAAAAATAAAATACATAAATAAAAAAGTACATAAAAAACATTTTTTAAAGTAAACACAACTACAAACCTTTGAAAAATATGTTTTCTATACCAAATGTTCCTCCCCTGCTTTATGAGGACTTCCAGAAAAAAAACAACTAATGTATTTATAAGGCCACATCATTTCTATTTCACTAGTGGGGACCTTTACTTCTATTTAACCCTTGAGGGAACCTAAGTTTTGGTCCCCATGTCAGAGGTCCCCATGGTGTGACTGTGTGAACATTATATTAAATACAAAAAATTATATATTAAAAAAATAAACACATCTCCAAACCTTCCAAAAACACGTTTCACTTTGCACCTGTTTCCTCCATACTTTATGGGGACTTCCAGAATTATTTTTTTTGTATTTATAGGCGACATCATTTGCATAAATGTCCATACTTCACACAGATGTATATTTTACGAGTAGGGACCTACATTTATATTTAATCCACATGGGGACCTGCATTTTCTTCCCCATGTTGTGACTGTGCTAACAGATCAGTGTCCCCATAAGGATAGGAATACAGGCATGCACACATTTAATGCACAGTGTTAAAGTGAACAGAGCAGGTGTGTGTTGATGATAATCATCAGTTTTCATCTAGAACAAACATCATGTTAATTACTGTATATATACGGCTCCATTGTTCAGTCTTTACCCCAGAAGGACCCAGTGCTATTGTTGTAACAGTTCCCAAATCATTTTTGCTCTACATTTAACTGTTCTTAAGGGACTTTTACCACTTATTAGAATATTATCCTCTTTATTTTCAGTGTAAATCCTGTTCTTTCCTATTGTTATTGTTTAATTTTCTGATCACATAGATCTGTGGTGTCGAACTCATTTTAGTTCAGGGCCAACGTTCAGCTAACTGGGTTTATGTAATATATGTATAAGTCACTTTTTCCGCAGTTTTCTCTATTTTGTTTTTAAATATATGTAATAACCCACAACTTCAATCTAATCATTTATCAACAGTGAGTTAAATGTAGGAAAATACCATATTTTCACTGAAAAGCACAACATGCATAAAATAATCTAAGATAATAAATGAAACATCATTTAAGGATGGTTAAATATAGAGTCCCTGTGGGGTAAAGTAGGACACCTGCATTGATAGTGACAAACATGATTTGACATGATTCCATTGTCTATTCATAGGATTAGAATTTTTATTACAGAACAAAGACCCATGGATTACAGGATATAAATCACACAGATTTAACCACAAACCAACTTCTACTGTTGGTCGAGTTATTGAGTCCGACTCGCTGATCTGGCAAATTCCTGGATTCTACTTTAACTCTTACAGGGATAATCATTAATCCTTTATGTCTCTTTGAGGATGATGGGAAAAGCAATGAACAAGTCAAAGAATGTATTTTAAGAGAAGAAGCAGCATTTATAGCAGAACTGTTGAACTCATCTTAGTTCAGGGGTCACATTCAGCCCCACGTGATCTGAAGTAGACTGGACCAGAAAAAATAATATAATAATTTAGTAATAATGTCAACTCCAAACTTTTCTTCATGTTTTAGAGTTAAAAAAAACAAACAAACATAAAATTACATTATACTCATTGTCCTTTTAAAAAGTGTGACTATGAACCATTTTAAATTTGTTAACAAAAATAAGTGCAAATTTAACATTATGTCTCATCTTCTTATTTATGTATGCATAATAAGAGGACTCGCCAACACCGTGGGGTCAAAGGTCATCCAAGCCTAATCTACAACTTATGTACATACATATATACTTATTTAATTTTTTTGTGATAGTTTGTAAATGTAACCATACTTTGTTCTTTACGCTACAACAAATATTAAACTAAATAAATACAAATTGGAGTTGTCATTATTAACAAAGAAACTGTTATTTAAGGGTTTAAGTTAATAGCTGTATTTGTGACGTCTGATATTAATCACTGGACACAAAGAGACTGATATTGATCATTTTTATATCTGTGTAATCAGTCAAACATCAGGTCATTAATCTGTTTATCACTACATCGACCCTCAGGAACATTTCAAAAACAATGTAGAATTAACATCAAACTCAAAAGACTGTGCACATTAAATATGAAAAGAACATTAACCTGTTTTATACATTCATACAAAGAATGTGTGACAGTGTTTCTGACATTATCGGTCCGTCCGTCCATCCATCCATCCGTCCGTGCATCCATCCATCCATCCATCCATCCATCCATTCATCCATCCTCTTGCTCTGAGCCATCCTAAAATTAATACATTTTTAATAAAATATTGGGGCCAAAAGTAGGACCAGAATTGGGACATGAAAAACTACTGAGATGCATTTGATCTGGAAAACATGGCTTGAACTGTTCTAATGTGGACTATAAATAAAGACACTGTGTTAAATTTGACAATTTTAGTGTTTTTTTCTGATCAAGAAAAATGGGTTTTTCATGAATCTCAGTCTCATTCCACATTTTGTGTGCAAACCATTGAGTCCTCTTCTATTACATGCACAACCTTTCCAATTAAACTAATGTAACTTGTAAATGATTTTGCAGTGGCAGTCGTTTTTGTTAAAACGCTCCGCCTTGCATAATTAGCCCAATTCCCAAAAGTAAGAGTATAAAGAAATATATTTTTAAAAAATAGTAGCGGGTGAGTTCCTCATCCTTTTTGCTATGTTACATACTGATTTTTTTTTATTAAACATAATGTAAAATAACATCAAAATGTGTTTTACTTGAAAAAATAGTTTCCCTTTTATCTCAGTTAGTATTTATTTTTAAAATAGACCCAAAGTGCTTCCGAATTTGCTTCATGATATTAGCTTGAATTTTTAGCCCCATGTCCTGTTTTTAGGACCAGTTTAAACAATTCAGTAATTTTCTGATTGTGGGATCAATAAGGTTCTTCTATTCTATTCTATTCTATTCTATTCATAGAAGCACCCATTTCTATAAATTCTCATACATCCCATCAGGGGCGCCTCCCCAGGGACAAATCCTGTCCCCCTGAGAAATGGCGTGAAATGATTCATTTGAGTAAAGGTCAAAGGTCAGGATCACAATTAACTAAAAGGTCAAAATCACATTATCAGTTCTAACTCAAAAACAGAGGGTCACAGAACATTCAGATTGGTACCAAACAATGTGGAATGAAGATTTATACAATTCTCATAATTGGTGTTATCACCTACGAACAAAAGTTTTTCAGATCTCTGGAGGTCAAAGGTGGATATATCATCATAATATTACACACACTGATGCATATATATATATATATATATATATATATATATATATATATATATATATATATATATAAAGAAATGATCAGTATTGCAAAAGGTCAAAGGTCAAAGTCGCATTTAGCAGAAAGGTCAAAATCACATTATTGGCTCTAATTCAAGAACAGGTTGTCATAGAAACTGGAGATTGGCACAAAATAAGGGTGAGATTAGACATTCTCTGAATACTAGTTGGTAGCTTGTAGCTTGTGGCTCATATTATACATCTTCTGCATTTCTTAAAAAAATAGGGGAAAAAAACTTCCTAAAAAATTTACACACTTAATAAAATTGATGGTGATGATTTATGGTAGTGTGACCATATTTTGATTACAGAATTGAACTACTATTATTATTGTTATTATTATTAGACTATTAGGTCTAGTAATTGTCGTAGTGGTCTTGCCCCCCCCCAACTGCCCACCCTCACGTCATTCTCGTCACACCTCTGCATCCCATCATGTCATCCACATTATACAAACTGTTGCCCATTGTGACTTTTCCACATTACAATGTCTGTGCTGCACCTGCTTGTTGTGTCCTTAACATTCACATTCACATTCACAAGGGCATCAAGGAGTAAATACAAGCATTTAGAAACAAGACAGGAAGCTCCGTGGCAACAATGGAGCGGCAGCACTTTGCGTCCGGTTATGCCGGGGGTATCGTTCCACCCTTTTTGGACATTCCGTTCCCGCTGTGCTTTGAGCGCCCGTCTGCTGTCCTAAAAGAGTTTCCCAGGCTCATGTCCTCTTTTCAGAACCATGCTGGGTTTCCGTTGCCAGGGGACTAGGCCAAGGAAGGAAGCATGCCATCAGTCGTCAGTGTTTTGTGTGTTTATAAAACAACTGGGGATAAAATTATTAGTATTTATGTTAAATATTAAAAGTGCTTATTAGGAGTCAATTAAAAAAAAAAAAAACAACCGTCCTGCTGCTGCTGTAGGTTTAAGAAAACCCTCCATGATGCAGAGTGACTTTCCTTTTTCTGACAAAGCATGGTGCTGTTGTCTTATAAGTGTGTTCCCCTCATTTTAATCTTCTGCTCTGATTCAGCTCGGGGTCCTCATTCAGTTTAAGTCCTGGTCTCAAATGAGATAATTTGTCTTATTATGACGCAGACTGGGTTTAAAAAAAAAAAAAAAAGCAGGTCATATCAAGAGAGGGTTCTTAATATAAGCCTGACGAGTCTAAACACTTTACCTCTGGGACCTTCTGTTATGATAATAGATGACACAGCTTACTGCTAGTGTTATTACTATAGGACTGGGATGATATGCTTTTACCACTGTTCCAGAAGTGGTTTCGTAATGTGATTTTTCTTCGTAAGTAGAGTCACATTGTACAAATAAAAGACCTGATTTGTTCCAAGGCCCCCAATACTACCCCCTAAACCCTTTAAAAATTATAAAAGTATAAACATTTGGTATGAAATATGTGTTAAAAGTAAAAGAAAATTATTTATTAAACCATTAAAATGAACAAGACATACCATTGTTGTTGTTTTAATTGTGGTCAGTACTTTTGGGTCCACTATAACCTTCGATAGTGTTTGTTGAAGGAACTCACCAAACAACAGTAGAGATGCTTCCACAATGATTGCGGTAAGAACACTGTGACCAATGAGGGTTGAAGACACACCAAAAGCATCATGGGTAGCTCCCTCCTAGCCAATGGGAGGCCAGCAGGGTGTTGGGAGATAACCAATGGGAGAACAACTCTGTCAAATAGAATATAGGATGCTATGTACAGTACTGTATTTACATTTCGGGGGTTTCGCAACGTAATTTGAATTTTCTTTTGTATTCACAAATGAAAAGTTTGCGTAAAGGTGTTTCATAACTTGGATTATTCGTTTGTTGGGTCTTTCGTAAATATAGATATTCTTGTTGACTTATTTCTTCTATATGTATATATTCTATCCATTGGTCATTTGAGGAAACTGGCTGATGCCACCAGTGCTTATTGAAATATAGGAAATATAGAGATTTACTTTAAGTTTTCCTTGTAATAAAGAACATCTATTGTTCATGTGGCTGAATAAATTTGTAATAATATGGATTTTATTACCAATTTTTAATGCATAGATCCTTTTCACCCATCCTGTATATTATCAGGAAATAAAATACAGGAAAATACCTAATTTTCATAAGAAAATTCCCAAACACAGAGAATTACTTTAGAAGAAATCGTGCTGAGAAATGTTATAGAGAAAAAAAACTGCCCCCCAAAATTTAAACTGGGTCTTTGTGGGTTAAAATGAAAAAAGGGTCTCTGGTTTTAATGTAGTCCATGCCAGCTCGTCCTCACAACTATCCACGCAGGGATAACATGATAGGACAGTGTGTTGGGGCGGATTTCCCTTTAACTAGATCGGGGACGACAGCGGCAGCAGCGGCAACAGAAGCGGCAGGAGCAGCGTTGTAGTAAAATGCGGAGCTGAGAGGAGACTAGACGAAGAGAGAGAGCAAGAGAGAGAGAGGGAGGGAGAGAGAGACCAGGCCGACCAGCAGGACATTTATTTATTTCTACAGAAAACAGAGGAGACTCGTCCTGCTCTCCTCGGACATGTGCAGACAGCAGTTGTAGCTCCAGGAGCGGCAGCGGCGGCGGCTGAAGCGGCGGCGACGCACCACATCTACGGGGCTTCTTTTGTGTTTAGTTACCCCCCTTTTCGTCTTGTGTCCTACGGTTATGAGCTTGTTGGGGGCCTACAAGAAAAAGACCAGTTACGATGGCTATGAATCTTTGCAGTTGGTCGATAGCGGCGGAGATAGCTTCGGTATCGGCAGAGGGAGCAGCGGCAGCGCGCACGGAGGCTCCAGCGCGGCCACAGTTGGAGCGAAGGCAGGCCCGCTGAGGGAGGACGACTGCAGCACCATGGACAGCTCAGGTAAGAGCCCGCACCCGTACTCGTACCCGTACCCGCAGCTACTCCGGACACCCCTCCGGTGGCTTTACGCACATATTGACACAGTTTGCGTCAGAATGAACCACTTTACGCAGCATGTATTTGTCCATAGTGTTAGCAGCTGATAACACAAAGGCTAACAAAAAAAATACTGTGATGCTATGTACCTCCAGGAGTCCCACATATGGTTTCCAGACCCCACCTACATAACATAAAACCACTGACCCACCTACAGTATGTAGAGTAAATGGAAAGAGAGATACGCTGTTACTTATTCTGCAAAAAAGTACATTAAGATAGATAGATAGATAGATAGATAGATAGATAGATAGATAGATAGATAGATAGATAGATAGATAGATAGATAGATAGATAGATAGATAGATAGATAGATAGATAGATAGATAGATAGATAGATTTTATCCACACTTTAAAAATGCCTGTAGAATTAACACTATCTATCTATATTACAGTGTAACAGTAGTATGACATGACACATATTCAATAATATAATACCACAGCAAACATGAGTAAAGCTAAATATATACAAGAGTAAACACTACACACTTGACTGTACACTATCAATTAAAAGTATCAAAAGATCTGTGTAGAATCCAGTAGAAATGGTTCTAATGTGCTGGAAAAACACCATAATGTTGTGAAATACAACTGTTAGGTGCAAAACAAGTTGAAACATTCCGAATGTGCAAATTACGTGCTACTTATATATATATATATATAAAATATATTTAACCTTTCTGAAGCAGTTTCTACACATTTCTTATGTTATCCTCTGTAGTTTGTGTTTATTTCCAGCGTAATTGTAGTATTTTCCTGCTTGTAATTTACCGATCATGTAGATTTTCATTAAAGCTCATATTAAAGTTGAAGGTAATTATATTAGAAACAGAAAAAAGTACTTTTTTTTAACAACAACCAAAAAAATAAATCAATCAATAACTGAACATAATCCCAGTGTGTCCATCCACTGTCATTGATCCAACTCCATGGGGCTTACTAGTGAATCAATGTTTTAGAAGATGATGGTGTTTCCATGACAACTACGGAGCCTCTGAATGTCCAAATGGGTCACTCATGATGACCACGAAAAAGTAAAAAAACTCAATTTTACATTAAATACTTAGATGTATTGATAGGATTAGTGGCTCAACAGCTATTAAACAGTTTAGATCAGTCAGTGGTTTTGGATATTCAGTATAATTTGATATTTTATCAGTTAAATTCCAGTTTTCTAAAGGATGCAGTAGAATCAAAACAGTCTGCATCATAAGGAATAAGTCAATGAAAGGGAATAAAATGTCAAGATCAAACTGTGGCTAGATGTAAATGGAAATTAAGAAAATTAGGTTCATTCATTTATAATCCAGAAAAGTAGTTTTATGGAGTAAACCTTCTACACCAGGGGTGTCAAACTCGCTGGGGCGGGTCTACAGGGGTGGCTGGGGGTGGCACCGGCCACCCCTGGAATATGATTGGCCACCCTGCTGGCCACCCCCATCAGAGCTGCTAATCAGTTTGTTCGAGTCGAAATTCAAAAAATTACAGGATGCACTCTGGATGCATTTCAACTCTGTCTTGCAGACTTGCACTGTTTCGGCTTAAAACGAGAAAATAAGGGTAAGTAAACAGTCGCTCACAATGTGTCGTGTTTAATGATTTACAAATGTTTAAATTAAGTTGATAACTAAGTCGTATCTAGAGTAAGCACAGTGCGCTAACTTAGCATAACGTCTATGGGAAACATTAGCCTGTACCGGTAAATGTGGCGAAAACAAACCGCAACCCTAAGCTAGACTTATCGACTACAAAGACCTTTACTGTGTGTGTGTGTGTGTGTGTGTGTGTGTGTGTGTGTGTGTATGTATGTGTGCACCTAATGATATATATCATTAATGGACGATATAATTGCATGTTAAGTCGTATCTAGAGTAAGCACGGTAGACTACGCTAGCTTAGCATAACGTATTGAAGTCTACAGGAAACATTAGCCTGCACCATTAAATGTGGAGAAAACAAACCGCAACGCTTAGCTTGACTTATCGACTACAAGGACCCTCACTGTGTGTGTATGTATGTATGTGTGCACCTAATGATATAACGTTATATCATTAATGGACGATATAATTGCATGTTAAGTCGTATTTAGAGTAAGCACAGTATGCTAGCTTAGCATAACGAATTGATGTCTATGGTAAACATTAGCCTGCAATTAGCCTGTTGTGTCGAAATGTGATCGTCCGTCAAGATCTGTTTATCTATGGTGATGGCATTGATATACGCGAAAGCCTCGTTTTTATACAACTAATCTTCATACATCGTTTGAGTAAACACTGTGATAGTGTTTCCCATCTTTGCTGAACAAGAGTTTTATGTAAAAGAAAAAAAATGCGGTGAAAAATATGTCCCTAATAAACGCTGGTTGATTTCAGTGATTAACACAAATAAACTCACAAAACTAAAAGCACAAACCTATGGCTCAGCAAAGATGGGAAATACTAGCCTGTCAAAGTGTTTAATCAAACCAGTATGAATATTACTTGTATAAAAATGAATAACATATCAATGCCGGAAACAGATCTCGACACAACACTGGTAAATGTGGAATAAACAAACAGCAACCCTAAGCTAGACGTATTGACTATAAAGACTCTGTGTGTGTGTGTGTGTGTGTGTGTGTATGTATGTGTGCATCTAATGATACATATCATTAAAGGATGATATAATTGCATGTTATAGCTACCTATCCTGTGTGTTACAGTTTAAGGAAAGTGATTTTCTGACTTAATATTATTTCTAACCAAACAATATGCATGATTTCTTCAGAAGCAAGGATGGAGGAAAGAAGGAAGGATAGAGGAAGCGACAGAGGAAAGAAGGAAGGATGGAGAAGGAAGAGAGGAAGAAAAGGAGAGAGAAAGTAAGGAGGATGGAGGAAAATAAGAGGGAAGGAGGGGAAGAAAGAAGGAAAAGGAAAGGAGGGAGGACAGAAGAAACATTCAAAACAGATTGGGTCAATTTGACCAGGGATGGTGACAGGAGGGTTAATGGCACATGTACAGGCAGACAAGTGTTTTGATGTATAGTGAGATTTATTTATTTAAGTGTATTTGTGTTCTTAAGTTCAGCATTACTTGTTAATGGCAAAGGGATTTTTGATGTGTACACACTATGTACCTGTTATGACAGTTGATTCAATAGCACACACACACACATACTGACTTGAATTCTTTCAGTTTGTGCTGCCATATAATTTAAAAATGGAAGTCAAAAAATAAAGTCATTCATCGCAACTAAACTCAATTGGATGTTTCTGTCTTTCTAAGTTAACAAAGAGGTAAGCTTAGATACCTATGAAACAATATCGTTTATCTTGATGAAAACCTATACTACTACTAGGTTACTAGATACACCAGTATACTCCTCCACAGCACAGATCTACCCACTCAAACAAAAAAACATTTTACTCAGTCAAATCAGATTTCTAAATGCTTGATGCTACACTGTTCTGTACATTATTTGGGTAAATAAAATAGTTATATCATTCATACTTCAGCCTACCGTTTATTATGATCTAAGACTGTAGGGCTTTTTTTTTAAAGTCATTTCGGTGTGCCACCCTTCCAATGTCTGTGCCCCTAGCTGGCCCCCCCTAGAAAAAAATTCTAGACC
The DNA here is from genome assembly GCA_020466265.1 of Siphamia tubifer. Lineage (NCBI taxonomy): Eukaryota > Metazoa > Chordata > Actinopteri > Kurtiformes > Apogonidae > Siphamia > Siphamia tubifer. Next base: position 5,582,182 of record CM035786.1, on the reverse strand, counting down.
CGCCCCTGCAAACTCGTGTTAGTTCAGGGGCTACATTCAGCTAAATTTGATATGACATGGGCTGTACCAGTGAAATAATAACCCATAATAATACATAAATAATGTTAACTCCAAATATTTCTCTATATTTTACAGTGAAAAAAAGTCAAATTAAATAATGAAAAATGATTACATTGACAAACTATCTGTTCAAAGAATGTGAATAATATGAAACAAATGAAATAACAAGCCTAATTTTAACAATGTTATGCTTTTATTTATCATTTCCACATGTTCATTATAACTTGCAGATCATAGTGGATCAAATACAAAATAATATCAGGCAGATTATTCCTAAAATTGCAATAACTTCTCTTGAAAAAAAAAAACACTTCTTCATATATTTATTTAAGATTATTCACATACTTTGCCAAATTGTACTTTGTTTTAGTGTAAATATATGTAAAATATAAACATCCACATCCGTTTAATGTGCTATATTTATAATATCCATAATATTTTCAGCACACTAGCCAATGACAGTGGTGTATATTAACACTCTATATCCTATATGACTTTAATTATCCAGGGAGCAGAAACAGACGCCTTTCAGTTGATAAATGATTGAACTTCTCATGACTGATAGATTCACACGTCTCTGATTAAAAGCACTGACATTAATTGGTGTTTGTGATGATAAGTGTACTTGGTAGTACATCTGTTTATCGAATTCAGCTCAGTAATGGCTCATTTGTTTTGACATTTTAATGCTCAAATATACAGCGACCATGTCAGAGAATAAAGTTTTATGACTGCTCATACCAGACAGACAGACAGAGACAGACAGGTATAGTACAGGTGGACTGTAAACCAGAACAACTTAGCAGAAGTCAAAAAATTTAAGGCAATCGATTACCTCTATTTTTTTTTTTGGTCTGCATTTGTTCTCATTGTTTAACACCACAGAGAGGGATTCAACGTTGTTTGAGATCAATGCATTTTTTTTAGTCTTGCAGCCAAATATTTTAATATTTAGTGCATGTGTGTGACCATCATCGGTCCTCCCTGAAAGCTGAGCAGACATCCTTTATTAGAACTCTCTATTATAAGCCAGGGAGGGCAGTGCTACACCTCAGTGATGTGTGGGGGAAACAAAGACTGGACAGGACAAACGGGGAAAGAAGTTAATAAGTTATTTTAAGTTGATGAGCTTAATTTTTTTCCCCACAACCTAAAATGTAGATGACACACAACTTAAACCTTCTGATAACAGGTGAATTACAAGTGTTCAAAGCGACATTAGCCTCAGGTTTACCCATCAGTTTCTACGGTTCTGTCAGTCCTACTGGGAGACTTAAGTCAAGGGTCAGTGTCTTTGTCCAAGGACACTTCGACGACCCGCTCTACCAACTGACCCACAGCCGCCCCTGAATAAAATGACTCGTTTTGTGATTGTAATTTTTCTGGTGTGATAGATATTGGTGGTTATTTGGAGTGTTCTGAAATTGTTTTCATCATCTACTACATCAGTTGATTTTATTTTTTCAATCATCCTTATTTGAAACAATAGAAATAACAGAACAATTTTATTCTCAGCATTTATTGACTTAATTCCACTCGGTTGTACCTCATCTATGTTATGTTCACTTAATATCCACAATAGTTCCCCTTAATAAAAAAAAAATATATTAGTTGGAAGTACAATGGTACCGCTTACAAAATTAACCCATTCCAGAAGTGTTTTCGTACCGTGAATTTTTCATAAATAGTCGCATTTTTCATGTAAAAGGCCTGATTCATTCCAAGGCCCCAAATACTAACCCTCACACCCTTTAACAATTATTTTAAAAAATTGTCTTTTAACATATATTTAATACAAAATTGGTAAAGAAAATGTCATTTTTAGATGTAATTTATTGGTGTCAGTGGGTAAATGTGTCTTCACTGACTGACCATTAAACATTAAAACCATTTAAATGAACCAGACATGTGGGTCATTTTCATACCAGACATGTGGGTCATTTTCATACCATTGTGTTTTGTCACTTTCATCTTCAGTGCTGTTTGTTGACAGATGTTTAGTGGGTGTAGATCCAGGGACGATTGCCTTTGATGGCTTTTCATGATCTTCCTGGGGTACATGAGGCGTGTGCGTCGTCGGGGCGATGGCGCGGCTCGTGAACATGTTTTTGGGGTGTTTTTTTCCCATGAATTCAGAGGGTTGGTAGGGTTTCGCCAGCATGTCTTTTGCTGGTGTTGGTGAAGTGATGGTTGCCCCTTTGCTTTTATCTCCCCTTTCACTTCTGTTGATAACACGGCTCACTTCTTTTCATTTCACTTTCTTTGGACTCGTAATGAATGAACACGTACTGTAGTGGTGTTTCGGTGGACGCACTCAGAGGGACTCACGAGGCAGCGGTGGCTCTGTCCTTTACATGTAGCTTCTGATGCGGAGACGACACAGGTACAGATCGATGAATGAGAGTCAAAGGGTAACAAAAAGCATCATGGGTAGTTCCCTCATAGCCAATGGGACGATACGTACAGTACGTACATGACTTATTTATGTACAATACGTACATAGTATTTATGTCTCGGGGGTTTCAGTTTCCTTTCGTAAATAGAATTTTCTTTCATATTCAGAGACAAAAAAATTGAGGTCAAGGTTTTCCGTTAAATGGATTATTCGTTAGCTGGATTTTTTGTAAGTAGAGGTACCACCGTACTTAAAAAGATCATGTTACACCAATTTAATACATTTCAATTATTAGTACCATTTCTGAAATTGAGTATTAACAAGTTAATATATTTAATTATTCTGAAGGTTTGGGTTTACAGTGTGGACTTTCTGTTGCTTTTGTCCTAAAGTGCCTGGTTCTGCCTGTGTTCACCTTACTGCAGTGGAGCCTCCAGGGATCAACATTTGTCTAAAACAAAAGCAGCTAGACGAGGAGGATGGGCGGGTGAAGAGAAAGAGAAAGGATTGGGAATTAGTATGGGAGTGGTGGGAGTGTATAGAGAAGGGGGGGGGGGGTTCCAGTGTCAGATGTCAGTCTCATCTGCCCACCACTGTTTATCATGAGGTACCGTTTAATGCTCTTCATGCATCTACATTATGTTCCCTTTATTTTTGCTGGTCTTCAGCTGCTTCAGTGACTGAACAGTAGAGAACAGTTGACACAGTGACAGGCAGTAGAACCAACTGATAAACATGGAAGACATTAAACAGTTCATTGGTCTGTGGATGGAAATATAAGGACAAAAAAAAAAACAACACACAACAGTTGTTTTATTGAAACTATTTAAAGGTATTTCATGAACCCGTTACAGGGGAGGCGGAGCTAAAAGGTTGTCTTTCAAATCCCTCTGTATGCAATCTACACCTGTTGTTCTTCTTCTATGGTTGTTTCTCTCTGAATCGTTGCATCACTTTGTTACTCCCGCCTTCTGACTCTATACTTCACTGATTCTTTGGTCAGTTTTATGGAAATCTAGCCGAAAGTTAAACTGAGTGAAACTTGAGTACTACAATAGCACATTAGATTTGCTGCTGCCATGAGCGTGTAGCGCGGCTAGGCTAGTAAACTGTTACTCTGAACGAATGAATGTTACTTTTTTTTTTTTGTTTGGCTCAGAATGTGTGAAGAAACACTCCGCCCTCCCCTCTGGCTTTGTGTGTGTTTACCATCCCAGAGTAACACCCAGCTAGGTTTCGTGCTGTTGCTTGTTCTGAAAATGCGCAGTAAAAAACAAGGCTCTATTTTCACAGAGAGCACATGAACCAGTTTGATCCGCCATTTTATTCCAGTTTGTGCAGCAGCTACTGTGGCACCGTGTTCTCTTGTAGATGCTAATGCTAATTCAGATTTGCTGCAATGGGGGAGGGGCTTAACACCATGTGGGTGATGCCAATGTCCTTATGATGTGTAGTGAACAGTCTTTTTCTGAGTGTCTGGTTTCTCTGTTGTTTTCTATGAATGATGGTAAATCCATCAGTGGAGGGGACACACCACGTAGCAAACGCAGCAGGTGTTGGTAAGTCTTTGTGACCCATCAGATTCCGAAAGGCGAAATGACACCTTCAAGGGCAAATGCTTTTTTACTTGTCAATTTGTGAAGTTAATTCCAGTATGTATTAAACTCTTTTTTTTTTTTTTTTTAAAAAAAACATTTTTAGATATCTACTTTTATGTATAAATGAATTTACCTAAAATTATTACAACAGTCACCATGTAATTCTCTTCTGAGTTTTTCCTGCCAAAAACTATTTCTTTGGCTGCAAGTCTAGGCCCACTAATTGCCAACCAGTTCTTCACAGCAACCCAGAAACTTTGTGGTACCAGACAATCAGTAAAAATATGTACAGTTACATCCATTTCTTTTGAATGGACGTTCCTTGTTGAGGTGAGATCTTGATGTGACAGAAGTTGTTTAGAAGAAGAAGGGAGAGAGACAAGAAGGGCAAAATCTGGGCTAACATTCAAACATTCAACCCAGAATAAACCACTTAACCATCAGAATTACTCTGAAACTGTTGAATTATGGTAAAAAATGTTACCGAATTCTGTTTTAAATTGCATAATTCCATTTAAAATTGCTTAACATCACTCATTTAAAAGCGTTGGGGTAGTGTTTTTGATGTGTGTCTGAGTGTGGCTCATCCATCCCATTCACACAGAGCTGCATATTAAAGGCTAAAGGTTGGTACTGTAGACAGAGAGGCACATTCAGACAATCCATTGATCTTTGTGGTAGTGCTGAGAGCCCTCTGAGCTGCCAACGTCCTGCTCTCTGTTACCATTCCCATCAGCGTGAGTGGCTGGGCTCTTTGCTGCTCTATTTACCTGATGGAGCCTCTATCTCAGCCTCCCCTGGTGCCTGGACTGGTAGGGTTAGTCACTGTAGCTGGCTCTCCAGTCGGTACACTCCCACATCCATCTGGACGCAGAAATGGAGGCACGTGAACAAGCAATCGGGTGGAAAAATAAACAAACATGCAGATTATATAGACTCATGATGCATAATGAAGGCAAAAGCACAAAATACTAGGGTCTAGAATCATGACGTGATCACAATTTGCTGGCTGTTATAAGGATTTTCAAAACTGCAAAATAATCATCTGCTATCTGGGGAACTAAAACAGCCCCAGATTATGCATTAGTGTCATTTTCAAAGAACTGAGATAGAAAAGTATAAGAAAAGTACATAGAATTTTAACTTTATACTTTTTTTTTTTTTTAAGTGCAATCTGTTCTTGTTTTCTCTGATTCTGCACACATCTCTGGTGTTAAAATGGTGCCAAATAGGAACAGGGCAAAATGATATCAAATCGATTCTAGTAATTGAAGTTTTCCCTCCTGAAAATCCTGTTAAAATGCAAAGAATAAAAAATGTGAAACATCCAGATGATGCATTTATTCCTTAAACTTCAGTGTCAGTTTTGAAGAACTGAAATAGAAACGTATAAGAAAAAGCAACAGAATCTTAACTTTGTGCTTATTTTTTTCACACATTGGTTAAAGTGTAACAAGATCTAATAACATATTCTTGAACTGATGTTTTGTTCTACAGTTACCATGGAAACTCCAATGGGTCATAGTTACCTAGATAATTTAATTTATTTAAGTATTTTTTTCAAGAAGCTCGATTTTTGATTTTTTCATTAAAAATGGTTTATGTTTCACTCCCTGTTGTAAAATATAGAAAATAAATCCAGATTAAAAGTAAAGACATGTATACCCATAAATACAAGTGGATAAAATTGACCCTTGTAGAAATTCCAGGATTTTTTTGTGCCGACAGTATGTGACCTTAACAACATATGAAGCCATTTAAAAGAGTTTGCGACAGATAAGAAACACGATTTTTGCCTTTTTAAACAAAGAAACAAAAAATTAGAGCAGAAAAACACCACTTTAGAAACAGTGACATATACAAAACTACTCTGTTCAGGTTACCCAAAAATCCATCAGTTGTATTTGCTCACTATTATAAAATTAGAAAAGCACTCAGAGAGCACAGACCTCCACCAAGGTAGGACCCCAACCCCCCCCCCCGGATCACCACCAAAATTAAATCAGTTCTTCCTGTTCACATTTCCAACATATCCTGAAAGTTTCATCAAAATCCACCCATAAGTTTTCCAGTTATCTTGAACACAATCAGACAAACAGATAAACGCCGGCAGAAACATAACCTCCTTGGCGGAAGTAATTTTTAAGACGTCAGATAAAAATAAATAAGAAAACAGACAAAGTAAATAGGTAACAATACAGAAATAAATCCAGGGATATAAATGATGAAATAAATAATAAATAAATGGTCATTTTTATATTTTTGTATTTATTTTTCTAACTGGAATACTTATCAGGGGGTTTTAGAAGTGGGTGCACCCAATGCAGACTGAAAATGTGTAGGTATACTCCGTATCCTGCTGTATACCCTGCACTACTACTACTACTACACTACTAGGTACTGGTTAAATATATCTACACTAGTTCACGCGAGTCATTCCTGTCGACGTCTACAGCAGTGGAATCCTCTGGATAAGCTCTAGAGTAGATGACTAATCATACACTTCCTGTCTCATCAGCAGCATCCATAATTAATCAGATTAAAGTCCAGGTTGACACCAGAGTCATTCAGGTTTACAACAACAGCCCAGTGTATAGTAGTGTGGTGGATGGGTCTGTCAGTTCTTATTGTTGGATGTAAGTGTCCATCTGTGTCATTCACAACAACCAGATAGGATGAGGGAAGCGTTCAGACGACCCACTGATCCCTCTGGACACAACTAGAGCTGCCATCTCTCTCTCAGTCTGCGTTTCTATTGGTTGAATGTAATAGGAGGAGGGGTGAGCTGTCAGCCTGCTTTAGTCATTTTGTCATTCCATACGTTTACATGGTGTTATTTAATTCCAAATTAGTCATTCCGAATAAAGTAATTCTGAATTAAAGTTATTTCCTTCGTGTTTACATGGACATGTTAAAGGGACAGTTCAGTATTTTTCACATGAATGTGTTTGTCATCAGTGTTTTACTCTGGTCCACCCACAGTGACTTACCCCCAACAGTGTCCTGTGAGCCCAGTTCTGGTCCATTTTTAGTTAAAGTAAAAGTAGTCCCGGCAGGTTTCCTGGGGTCAACAAAGTAAAACGTGTTTCTTCTCAAAACAGTATATGTTTGAATGACTGATTTATTTACATAACAAAACCGCCAAGGAAAAAACCCCCCACACCTCATAATTGATTGGAGCTACTTTCTCTTAAAGGCTATCAATGTGCATTGTTACTGCTAACAGCTATGCACCTGCACGTAGCAGCCACTAACAGTGACCAACATCTGATGAAAGTTTCCCAAGGCGCACTATGTGTGTGTGTGTGTGTGTGTGTGTGTGTGTGTGTGAGAAGTGGCAAATCAAGTGTTTTTTCTCTCTGTGGCCGACTTCAACTGGTTAATAAGGTTCATTGAACAGTCCAGACGTCTTTCACCATCCTTAGTCTTGATGCTCCATTGTCTCCACATGCGACCATTTCTAGCTTCGTCAGGGCCTGAGGCAACATACTGTTTGGGGGCTCCTAGTTTGTCAAACTACGATGAAGAAATTCCTACATTCTTTAGATCCACAGTTCTCAAACTGTGGTCCGCGGACCCCTAGGGGGACGTGGCGCATGTCCAGGGGGTACGCAAAATTATTAACGGTTTTGTTTTTTTTTGCTGTTTTATTTTGTAATGCGGAAGTTTTATTTTGTAGCGAGCGGGCAGAAGTAACAGCGCTGTTTGACGCTAGCTTGACTAAATTGAGACGGAGCTAGTCACAGGCTATTTTTAGCCACCCTGCAGCGAACATGGATCGATTTTTGTGTCCGCCAAGTTCCCCAAGAAGTGGTAAAAGAAATGACAATGAAAATGACAATGACAAAAACAAACGCCCTAACCCTAAAAAGAGAAAGTACATTGATAATTATATTGAGTTTGACAAGCTCATCCCTCTCATTAAGTCTCTGTCTGTCTGTCTGTCTGTCTGTCTGTCACACACACACACACGGTTTTGTGTGTCTTTTGTTCCGTTTATTATTTTAAAATTATTTAAAATTGTTGTTTCTGAAGTGTTCATTTATATTATAATACCTGAAAATGTGGCTGGTTTGCACAAAAGCACTATTAAAAAAGGTTATCATTGTTTCATAATAATCATTGTTGAAGTGGTTTTTTATCATTTTCAGTATCGCCAGGATGAGGGGGGACATAGAAAAATTTCACCCCTCCAAGGGGGACCTGGGCCAAAAAAGTTTGAGAACCCCTGCTTTAGATGACGTGTATATGCAAACCACACTAGAAACAGGCCTGGACATTTCTTTCACAAGTATCACAGCATGACAGCAACACAGTAGGAGAAGAAGAAGAAAAGGAGGAACAACGTAGAAGAAGTGGCTTATATGTAACATGATCAGGGTGTACAGTCTGTGCCAAATGTACTGAGCTGCTGCATCAGGGTTGTCCATTTCCTCATTCAGTGTTGTCCTCCTCCTGCGTTTGCTTCAAATCTGTTGTGATTGTTTATCAATTGTTCTTTATCCATGATGCCAACCGGAAGAATGCCAATGCAAAAGTGTATGTAGTTCCACCTAGTGTCTCACAGTCAAATGTACCTCATTCAATAATTCACTTCTCTTACTGCACATGTAACTCAGCTTTCTGGGAAACTCCAGTTAAATCCTTAGCTTGGTTATTGCCAACAGCTCAGCTTAGATGTGGATGTAAACGTACTAATTGATTCACCAGTGAAACCTGTGGAGTTTAATGACAGTGGATGAAGACATTTGGTTTATGTTCAGTTAATGATATATTTTGCTGAAAAACTCACTTTTTCTTCAGTTTTCTCAATACTGCCATAACGAGAAAAGCACTCAGAGCGCAGACCTCCACCAAGGTAGACCCCCACCCCCCCACCCCACCCTAAATGAAAGTAGGTCCACCAAGGAGTTTATGTTTTTGCCAGCGTATATCTGTTTGTCACTGTACAGCATAACTCAAAAAGTTAGACACAAGGATCGATGGTTAACACTCGTGGTCCCGGGTTCAATTCCCACACCAGACCTTTCTGTGTGGAGTTTACATGTTCTCCTCATGTCTGTGTGGGTTTTTTCTGGTACTCTGGTTTCCTCCCACCATCCAAACACATCCACTGATAGGGCAGGTTTCCCTAGAAAAAGAGATCATTGATCTCAATGGGACACACCTGGGTAAATAAAGATTAAATAAAATAAATATGGAAGTCACCCAAAAATAGTCCTAGGTTTTTAACATTTAAGCCAATTTAGACTTAGACTTAGACTTAGACTTAGACTTCCTTTATTGTCATTGTTACAATAAACATGTTTACAGAACAACGAAATTGTATTTCCGGTTCTTCCTTAAGGTGCACTTCAAATTTAAATATTAAAAAATAAAGAGTAAACTTTGTAGAATACAAATGTACAGAGTGTAAACGTTGAGGTAGACTTATTCAGTGCGGTATACATAGTATACAAGTAGTCACCTTTGCTGGGGTGCAGGTGTGTTCAGGGCAGTTATTGCTCTGGGGTATAAACTGTCTCTGAGTCTGTTGGTGCTGCTGCTCATGGCTCTGTACCGTCTGCCTGAGCGCATGAGTCTAAAGTGCTGGGTGGGAGGGGTCTTGTAGGATGCTGTGGGCCTTCTTCAGGCAGCGGGTGTTATAGAGTTCAGTCAGGGGGGGGAGGGGGCATCCGATAATCTTCTGGGCGGTGTTGATGACCCTCTGGAGAGCCTTCCTCTCTGCAGCCGTGCAGCTCCAGAACCACACGCAGATGCAGTAGGTGAGGATGCTCTCGATGGAGCACCGGTAAAAGGACACAAGCAGCTCCTGTGCCAGGTTGTTATTCCTGAGGACTCTCAGGAAGTACAGTCTCTGATGTGCCTTTTTGATGGTCGCTGTGGTGTTGATGCTCCAGGTCAGGTCGTCGTTGAGGTGGACTCCCAGGAAGCGGAAGTCAGATGCCCTCTCCACGACGTCTCCGCTGATGACCAGGGGCTGAAGGTCTGTCCTCTTCCTCCTGAAGTCGACAATCAGCTCCTTGGTCTTGGAGGTGTTAAGGGCCAGGTTATTGTCCGCGCACCACCCTGCCAGCCTCTCCACCTCGTCGTGGTATGCCGACTCGTCTCCTCCTGAGATGAGCCCCACCACGGTGGTGTCATCAGCAAACTTTATGATGGAGTTGCTGGAGTGTGCGGGGGTGCAGTCATATGTGTAGAGGGAGTATAGGAGGGGACTCAGCACGCAGCCCTGTGGGGAGCCGATGCTGAGGCTTAGGCTGGAGGAGGTGTGGCATCCCATCCTCACCCTCTGGGGACGTTCCGACAGGAAGTCCAAGATCCAGCTACACATGGGGCTTGGAATTCCCAGGTCTCTCAGTTTGGCCACTAGTCTCTCCGGGATGATGGTATTGAAGGCCGAGCTGTAGTCCACAAAGAGCAGCCTTGCGTAGCTCCCCCTCTGCTCCATGTGGCTCAGGGTGGAGTGCAGAGCTGTGGCGATGGCGTCCTCCGTGGACCTGTTGGCCCTGTAGGCGAACTGGTGGGGGTCAAAGTCGGGGGGTAGGGCTGAGGTGATGTGTGCTCTGATGAGTTTCTCAAAGCACTTGGTGAAGATGGGTGTGAGTGCTACCGGGCGGTAGTCATTCAGGCAGCTAATATTGTTCTTTTTTGGCACCGGGATGATTGTGGAGGTCTTCATGCATGGTGGGACGACGGCCTGAGAGAGTGATTGGTTGAAGATCTTGGTGAAGACTCCAGCCAGCTGGTCTGCACACTCTCTCAGAACCTTTCCTGGAACACCGTCTGGGCCTGTGGCTTTCCTCGGGTTCACTCTCCTCAGCATGCCTCTCACCTCGTGCTCCTCCACTGTGAGAGTGTGGCTGCTGTGGAGCATTGGTGGGGTGGTCAGAGTGGGGGGTTGTCTAGGGGGTTGTCGAGGGGGTGTTGAGGTGGCTGTCGGGAGCTGGGTGTTGAAACGAGCATAGAAGTCGTTCAGCTCCTCTGCTCTGGAGGCGTCACCGTCAGCCGTGGGTTTGGTGGATCTGAAGTTGGTCAGGTGCTGTATTCCCTGCCATACTTTCCTGGTGTTATTGCTTTGTAGGCAGTCCTCGATCTTGTTCTTGTAGTCTGCCTTGGCCTCACTGATCCCTCTTTTTAGCTTGGCTCTGGCTGCACTGTAGAGCGCCTGGTCTCCTGTTTTGAAGGCTTTGTCTCTCTCTTGGAGTAGAGCTTGCACTTCTTTGGTCATCCAGGGCTTCCGGTTTGGGTAGACACGGACCCGTTTGTCCTCCGTGACCGTGTCTATGCAGTGGGTGATGTAGCCTAGGACTGCTGTTGTGTGTTTTTCCAGGTCTGTGTCTTCAAAGACCGACCAGTCCGTTTCCACAAAGCAGTCCTGAAGTCTCTCCATGGCGCCCTCCGGCCATGTTTTCACAGATCTTGTTATGATGGGGGCGCTCTTCCTGATGGGTGTATATGCCGGTGTTAGGAGCAGGGACATGTGATCAGACTGATCCAGATGAGGCAGCTGTCTGGCTCTGTAGCCATTTTTGATGTTGGTATACACCTTGTCCAGTGTATTTTCTCCCCTTGTGGCACATTTCACGTGCTGGTGTAATTTAGGAAGCACTGTCTTCAGATTCGTCTGATTGAAATCCCCTCCTATGATGTGGACGGCGTCGGGGTATTTACTTTGTTGTGAGCTGATGGCGTCGTGCAACAAAGCTAGCGCCGAGTTAGCATTAGCATCGGGAGCTATGTAAACAGACGTGATCAGGACGGCAGAGTGCTCTCTGGCCAGGTGAAATGGTCGGCATTTGACCGTCATATACTCGAGATCTTGGGAGCAGTGGCTGCTTACCAGCTTGGAGTCTGATGACCAGTTGTTGTTGACGTAGATTAATAATCCACCGCCTCGCGTTTTCCCCGTAGTCGCGGCGTCTCTGTCTCGCCTGTGCGTCGTGTAGCCCGTTAGCTCAATGCTAGCGTCCGGTATGCTAGCCGTTAGCCAGCTTTCTGTTATGATCAGAGCACAGCTGTTCACCGTCCTCTGTTCAACACGGAGCCTTAGTTCGTCCATTTTGTTTGTGATCGACCTCACATTAGACAGGAACAGGCTCGGTATCGCTGGTCTGTGTGGGTCTCGCTTCAGTCTGTTTAGCGGACCTCCCCGGGCTCCGCGACGCTTTCTCCGCCGTCGGCTCTTGATGATAGGGAGCCACGGTGAGCCGGGGGGTCGCGCTAGTTCCGTGGGGATGTTTTCCCGGCTTATAAAATCCGTTGAAATGGTCCGTTCGTGCTTCAGACCTATTTCCAGCAAGTCTTGTCGGGTGAAGGTGATTTTCGCCCAACAGGTAGTCCTCTTGGTTAATAGAAAAACACACAAAAACACTAGAAAAAGTACACCTAGACGGGACCGTCGAGGCTTCGCGTCTGCGCGCGCCGCCATCTTGAAACCTCAGTTTGAAACCTCAATTTCTCATAACAGTTGTTTTACCTTCTGCCAAAATAATTCACAACATTGCCAAGATACATTAGCAAGCAGGTATTTAGAATGTAATAGCCCAAAATGATTTTTAATTTTACCAATACGGTCTTATTTTTCTACAGTTTCTAAGAACATGTGAATTTTTGACCTCCCACACAGTCTCCAGAGAAGGCCAGGTTTCTGTTAACAAACCAAACTAAAAAGTTGCAGAAAAAAAGAGGTTTTATCATAGTCCTAGCCTTGGCATATTTCCTATTTTTCATGTGTTGATGTCACATTTTGCAGCTAAAGAGGAGTAGAAATGTCATGAGCACAGATCAGAGCTCACCTCAGAGCTGAAGACAGTGCAGTAAAAACAAGGCCTGCTGTCGGACAAAGGCTGCGAGGTTTACAGAGACAGATGTGTCAGTGTTACAGCACAAGGCTTTATTATTTTTGTCCTTTTCATTATGTGCCTCTGTGTATTGTCCTCTCAGTTCAACAGATATTCTGTTCACAGTAAATTCCATCACCGACATAGAAAAGGGTATTTCTATTCCTACTACTGTAGTATCTGTCAATATAAAGGAACTGCATTAAACTCTTGCAGATAATGTTTATCAATCCCCTGTGTTTTAGAGTTGGGTCAAAATCTCTCCAGTCTAGTGGCCAAATGTGATTTTAAAGATACGTTCGCACCAAAAAGTGCCAAAATCACCTGTGGTTGCTCAGTTCACGTCGGCTGTGGTGGCTCTACATGAGCGAATGGAATCGACGAGGGGACGGGGCTTCAAGCTGCAGCACAGATGTGTCCGGACGAACACATCTGACAGTAGTCGTTCTTGTTTTCACAGGGGCCACTGTAGGGTTGTCAAAAAAAATCGATTTTAGATACTAAATCGATATTGACCCTTGGTATCTAATTAGATACTAAGTTGCTGGAAAATCGATTTTTGTTTTTTATGGCGCGTCGCCGCTTTTTTGTAGCGGGTAACGTCAAGAATTCTAAACAGGCATCAACGCGGCCAGCTCTGGCACAGCCGTAATGCCGGCGTGTAAGTTAAAATGTCTTTTTTTCTCCAGCTGCCTCTGACAGCACACGGGATGACGCCAGTGCGACCACAGACCTATACACTATTTCTATAGGTCTGTGATTGGACCATCCGATGCAACTTTGCTTTTAAAGGCCTCGATATAGTCGAACGTTTATGCGCGCGGACGGCAGCCAGGCGGTAGCGCATAGTATCACGTTACCACCACGGAGGCCACCGTGAGCATGTCAGCCTATCATTTTTGACGTGCGCGCTGCTAGTCCCGCAAGGGGTCCGCGGTGGTCACATGATGCAATACGCTGCCGCCCGCGCACATAATGCTCAACCATAAAGAGACTTGCAGTTAGCACTGCAGAAGGGCTTGAGTAAAAAGATAGGCCTACCTTAACTTGCCAAGAGATAGACATGCATTTATTCTGCACCCGCACTCACTACCTTTTTTTAGCAGTCCATGGAGGACATTTTAAAAGGAATCCCTCACATCTCCAGTATTGAAATAGTATCGAGTATTATCCTTAGTATCAGTATCGAGTTGGAAATTTTAGTATCGTGACAACCCTAGGCCACTGTAATCATTTTTCTAAACTATATAATTCATGATGAAATGAGTGATTACGATAAATGGAGAGCTACTCCTGAACACAATCATATGATCGTTATGAGCCATCAGATCATCATATTTAATGATTATATATTTACCCATTTGGTATGTTCTGACAAATAAGCAGGTGTTTATTTTGGGGGGAAAGGTGTGGGTTATACACAGTATAGGTGCTGTATGCATGACTTGGTTACCCCCCCCCCCCATACACCATGAATCACACTGCAGGAAGCCTTATCTTTGCTTCTGTTTATGTGCTGTATAAACGTAGAGCCCAGAGCCACCGCTCCTTATGGGTCCGTAACGTCCTGAAAACACAGCATCTCCACTGGGAGTTTCAGCAGCTGGTTCAGGAGCTTTGATGATGTTTGGTTCCAGAGTTACTTCAGACTGGATAAAAGTCAGTCTGATCACCTTCTCAACAAACCGGAGACCACAGTTATCACTTTCTCCTCCATGATTGACTCTCTTCTCTTCCCGTTTTCTTGGGAATCCAGATCAGCTCTCAATTGGCTGTCACCGCAGTCACGCCCCTCCTCATTTGCATAAAGTTGACATTTTTCATCTTTTTCCTAATCACTCAATTTGCTCATTTCCTGTTGCTCCGGGTCGCCTGAATCCCCCCTAGTCGCCAGTGCATAGACAATGAATGGCAGCTGGTCGATCAGATCGCCCTCGGTGTGAACATACCATAAGACTGCTAATGCTGCATCCTACATACACATTTCCATTTGAGGTTAGGAAATATTCATAGGTCATGTGCTGAAGTATTTCAACAACCTGCAGTTTTATTCCCCTCTCCCACATAATTAAGTATAAATAAATATTTTGTTGAAGTGCAGTCTAAAATATCATAAATGTGGTCTACATGGAGAGGGAAAGAGAAGTGGAAAGAGGGATCAAGGAAAGACACTTGTGTTGTTGTTGAAGGGAAATGATAGAAAAGACATTTTATAATAAAAGGAGTGTCTGTATATGACCACTGCAGAGTGTCTTATTATTATTATTATTTCTCTGCAAACGTGTCTTTGTTATGTTTTGATGTGAATAGGCTGGAAAATCAGTTATTAAAGTATGAGAAAGCACCCATTTACAGCCTCATAAATGTTATACAGAAGAAAAAAAATCAAAATAGTTTGAAATTCAGCAAGAGGGAAAGAAAGTATTCAATGGGTTTTGGAATCAGGAACACCCACATTTTGACCTTTCTCTGACTAGAAAAATAAACAAATCTAATCTTATGTTGAATTCATAGAATAGTTCATGTGGTAAACCCAAATTAACCCATCTTAGTTTTCTGGAATATATATTTCTGTTGTTATTTCTTAGCCTAATTTAATAACACTTACTTTGTTTATTAATGGTGGCAAAAGTTCCATAAAAGAGCTAATGCATGTCACAACAAGATGGTGTACAGTCTGAAGTAAAAACAAGTTACAGGACATTTTTAGAAATATCCACATACACACACACATTACATATTATATAAACTAATAAATTAACAAAATAAAAGATAAAATAAACTAAGTGGATATTTGTACCACGGCCGTACACTCGATGCTGTTCGCTATAGTTTAGGGTTAACGCATGCGCAGTTCATCCAGTTTGGTAGTACGGCTGCCGTATCAATAGGGAGTCTCCGCCCCTCCCAGTCGGTCCACTGGGCCAAAGTTCCGAAAAATTTAACACAAGAGTTTATGAGGAGAAAATAATTATTTTCTGGTCCACTTTACTTTATGCCCTGAATCACACATTTGCTGTACTTCAATTAAAATCATAACCAATGATGTGCGTTTGGAGTTTCTTTGATACGTGTTTTGTGATTCATTATCGTGTAAAAATATGTCATTATTTGGACTCTGTTTGGACTACATATCAGACGTCGCATAGCTACGTCACAGCAGAATCTTTCCCTGCAAACTTTTCTAAACCGTATACCACCTTTTCTATTTTTCATTTGAAAATGCCTGTGTGCTTTGTGTCCCGGTGTAATCACAACACCATTTCCACATGTTCCTTCTACCGCTTCCCGGCTGACGAGAGCTTGTCCCGCATGCTGGCTCTCACTCGACCAACTATCTCTCCCCCGGAGTAGCTGCCACTTTCCACATGCCCCGATTTAAAGTGGTTTTCTCCACGTTTGATGCTCTTTGCCTTCGTCCTGAAAGAAGGAGGTGAAGCTCGCCAAAGTCACAGCCATTTTCAAAGATGGTGAAGCTTGGTGATGACGTCATATTTGTGAGACGAACGTTGTAGTCCATTACTTACTCTGACATAAAACCTAACGTAACTTTGGATACCTGTCCAAAGTGAGTGCTTTCTCAATGTGAAAATGTATCTTTAAAATTCACAGACATCATATCTGAAAACCGTAGCACATTTCAAACGGGACCAGAAAATTACTTTTATCCCTCCATTGACTCGCGTTCATTGCCCGGAAATCGACCGGAAATAGAAACGCGTCACTTCGGCTCCCTATATCCTGTGCCTAAAATAAAAAATAATAAGAATAACTAATTAACTAACGAACCGATATATTATCCACATATAGGTGATTTTCAAAGCTACGTAATCAGTGAGTGCGTGCACATTGTTGACTCAAACCAAAGCCACTGGAGTACAAATAACTCGGCGAGTGCCACCACAAAAACAACAGCTCAATACTAAATACAATTGCTGCAACATGAAGGTTGTCTGAAATAAAATAAATAGATGGAATAAATGATAGTTCATATTATTCAATTGACAGAACACACAACTGACCAACTGAGCAAATTAGCCTAAACAACAAGTAGCATGGTTAACTAGCAGATACAGGACACAGTAAAGCTCACAGACATATTAACCTGGTAACCTCTACCACAGTCACGATAAACAAACACGAATAACTTTGTTAAAAGGCATGATAAGTGTTTGCATGGTCGTCATAGTTTACTTACCCCAGGACACAAGTGCCATTAGCTGTCAAGACATGTTTTGGAGTTTGTTCACAATATCCCAAGCACCGGACATGCAGGTCTTGAGGCCTTGTCTTTGGCTGGAAGAACTTAAGGTGCCAACACGCAAAACTCCCCGTCGGTTTAAGTTGCTGTACATGGCCACACACGAAAGACTGGTAAACATCCACGGATTCGCATGACCGCATTTCTCTCCCGTGTAGACGCTGGGCTTCTAACTGTGTAGATCTGGACACTTCTGGCGATCGTACTCCCACTCCGTTATAGCATATGGATCTGGTAGCCGAACCCCATTGTTCAAAGTGAACTTTTGAATGTAGATAACTCTATCATTCTGATTCAATAGTTTGCAACAATCCCATAATAATCCGCTAAAGTCCACTGCGGTGGATTCTGGGTAAAAAAAAAAAGTGCGTGTGCAAGCAGATGGCGTCACGCCTGGGAGGGAGGAAACCGCAGCATTAGCATTAGCACACATTAGGTACACCGATGAGTTATTGAAGTCAACTCCGGATTTCTTAATGGCACCAAAAATAGCATGGACCTGCATGTAATTGTTTTTAATCAGGTAGAAAACGGGAGGAAATCCAGAAAGGCTCCAGTCTGATTGGGTGGCGAACCGGAAGCGTTTTGCCTGTAGATGCTAGCTTAGCTGTTAGCCACAAACAGTTACAAGCTAAGAAGCTTTTGAAGAATTGGCGATTGTTTATGATAAGTACTTCACATGTACATGTATTTTTTAAATATTGAACCTACCGAGGAAAGGGACGTTTGGAATATGGGGAAAAGAAAATGTATTTTGAGTTGCAAAATATTGATTAGGTCAGGACTTGTAACTATGCTAACTTGTTCGCAATTTCATTTTTGTTCAGCCATTTTAAGGAATTGAAATACAAAGTGTGGTTCTGTTGTTACAAAACCGGCGTTGAACTATAGTATTATACAAGTATTATTATACTAAGTATTATGCCTTCATTGTCCCCATAGGGAACACACTTTTTAAAAATACACATTATGTACTACAAGCCTCAAGTAAAGGTAAAGCTAAATGGAGCTTGTTTTTTGCACAGGTGCTTTTACATTTCAAGTACATTGAACTTTATGCTGGGTTGCTCTTCAGTTAAAAAAAAAAAGAAACATTAAAGACACGTCTGTACTTGTTAAAATAAACCGTAAAAGTACACACAATACGGAAAAAATATAACACGCACAGGAGTCATAAAAGTAGCCAAGAAAAGTGAAAGATCAAACTAAATTAAAGCTCGGGTGTTGGGAGGTTATTTTCTATCAGCATTGCCACTGTTGTTGCTATGTACTGATACATAAAGGGTGAAAAGACGATGAGAGGGAGAATTTCTCAGATCACCAGAGGGATGCTGACTCAGATATGACACTTGGGTGTCATCCAACACTTGTTTACTCTTCACTGTGCACACACAAAGTCAAGCAGTAAAAACAAAACCCAGATGAGGAGCCTTGTCTCTTGTCCATCATTCATACGCCTACATATGTTTTAATGTTAACAGTGACTCACATTCATCACTCAAGTAAAATAAAACAACCCGTGACGGATGATGTAGCTAAAAGAAGAGCAGTAGAATTTCTTGAAAGGCATACAGAAATCAGTTTAAAGTATTTGTCTGTTAAATGGTTTTCATACAATACCATGTATGTGGAATTGAGTGAGTTTCTTTCCTTATACACAGTAAACAAGTGATTGTCAATTTAACTCTTACAGAGTTGAATTTAATGCCCTTTCAGATAACATTTGGTCTTACTCAAAAGTAAAATTGACTCTAGGGCCAGTGTCGTCTCTGCAGTGTTACTTTTTTTATCAGTTTAAACTATGTCAGTGTTGAACCCCTGTGGACTTGCAGGGGTCTTCAAGGTGAGGATCGTGGAAGATAATATTTTACTCAATGCTGTCAATCACCAAAGAACTTTTCTTTTGAAAAATCAAATCATAGCTTCAAACCAACAATCCTAGACTGCATTATTCTCCTAAAGATTTGACTAATGGTGTCTCATTAATAAAAATAAATAAATAAACAAACATAAAATGGCCATTAAACATTGAAAAACAGACATAATAGTATAAATAAATGTTAAAAACTGATATAACCTAAATAAATATTGAAAAACAGACTTAATAACCTAAATAAACATTGAAAAACAGACATAACCTAAATAAACATTAACACAAACCCCCAGTTGAACCCCTGTACATAAAATGGAACACGATGAGTAAAATGTCCAGTACTCACAAAGCAATGCAGCAGACTGGCACTAATCATCACTGTAGAGTTGGATTTAACACTGCATCTTTACAAAACTTTACACTGACTTGTAACTCTACTGTAGTGTTTGAGCTGCTTTACTCTCTATAGAGCTGTAAACACTCTTTCTAGGTTAAAGTGGCTTAACTGAAACATTGTCAGTGCATTTTTTACTGTGGAGATTCTGATCAGATAAAGGTTCTTTTTCCTCAGATATGGACGCCAACTATGGAGGAGGACTGCTGGATATGGTGAAGGGAGGAGCTGGGAAGTTCTTCAGCAACTTCAAGGACAACTTGAAGGACACGCTGAAGGACACGTCCACAAAGGTCATGCACCAGGTCGCCACGTAAGTGTTAACCTTGTTCCTGTTCATCATGTGGTTGTTGTTTAGTTCTCACTCCCATTTATGTAACATACTGACTGCCACTGATTGACTGGGTGTAAATACATGTTTAACAAACATTTTTATGTCATGTACAACAACGAAAAGGTCAGTCCCATTCTCAGCAACTGAATATACGTTTACTGAAATGCAGTGAGGTACATGTGCTTTTTATGCAACTAACACCACACACACACACACACACACACACAGTATCTTTACATGAACTGAGAGAAATTCAAATTTTTACCTTAGTCCTGCTAAAATTAAAATTTTAAAAGTTCCGTATACACCTTATCAGACTATAATTGAACAGAACTGGAGTTTTACAAGTTGGACTAACCAAGTCAGATAATGTGGTTCTAATTAAGCTTCCCAATGCATGTGGACCTGCCAACAATAGGTCGAATTAAAGGGGGTACTGATGATATTGTGGAAAAATAATAATACAAAAAACAACAAAAGAGTACTCCCATTTTCACAGTAGGAACCTTTTAATGTTGCCATTTCAGAACCTCTATTTTGGACCACACATTTTTGATATTAGATTTTTATAGGCTACCACTCTGTTCTTCTTTGGTGGTATGTTTTAATCGCATTAAAATAATTAATCTGGTTTCACAAATCTCAGAGTAATTGTGTTGATTTGCTGAGACTAACTACCATAGACTATAATAGAAAATTGGTTTGTGTTTCTAATGAATATGAGATAGTTGTGTGTTCCATCCAGGTCTAATGATCTAAAAATGAACCAAATCAAGACTACATGAAATAAGCAGGAGACTTCTTGTAAATGTATTACTTAGAATAGTATTTTAGTGTATTTAACTTCTATCTTTTGGATCTTAATCAAACAGATCTCTTTTGGATCTATAATAGCATTAGTGAGATACTCATTATCAAATTGTGACATGCTTAGACCTTGTATGTGTTTTTGTCATTATGGTGGACCATCATTATGGTGGTACTGGACCATGATGTTTTCTCCAGGTACTCCATCCAAACACATGCACTGATAGGTCAATTGGTTAATCTAAATCACCCATAGGTGTGAATGTGACAGAGATTGTTTGTCTATATATGTTCAGCCCTGAGATGAACTGGAGACTCATACAGGGTGTACCCCGCCTTCACCCATTGTAGCTGGATTAGGCCCCCAGTGACCCCTGTGACCCTAGTGAGGATAAAGCGGGTTCAGTTGATGAGACGAGACCAACACACAATACATTCAATAATAACAGCGGACACAACAATATTGTTGAAATAACGATGAATTGACACCTTTATGAACGGAATATCACTTAATTATATTTCAAGGCTGGTGAGTGAATGATTTTAGCAATATATTGTATTATATAACCTACAGCTAGATTATTATTATTATTTTTTTTTTATAAATGCAGCATATATCTACACTATTATTAATAGTGCTGTGGTTTGTTATGTAAAGAGTCCAGAAGATGTGAAGACTAAACAGAACAGTGTGGCTGTACTGAGGCTGGAGGGAGGCAGCAGAGTCTGGCACAGCTTGGTCCTCCCAGTGTTTTTGTGCACAGGCATCTGCACTGGGCAGCACAAAGGGGCCTCTGTATTGTCAGAAACAGACACATACACACACACACACACACACAGCTCCTCTCACTATTGACTCAGCAATTTTGATCATGATTATCCCTCTTGTGTTTCCCCTCCTCTGCTTGGCAAACTCCCACTCTCCTGCCCTGCCGTTCCCTGGTGTTTCTTCGTGTTTTCCATGCTCGCCTCTCATCTCAGCTCCACCTTTCCTCCTCTTCTCTCCTCTTGTTGCTGCCTATCACTCCTCTCTCGGCTGAATTATTCATGGCAGTTCATTGTGCCAAATAGCCAGTGCACTGCTGATACAGAAGGATTGATTTCATTAGGGCCTATGTGTGGTGCTGGGTGCTTGTGTGGCCTGTATATGGCCTGTATGTTTGTGTAGGTGGTTTGGAAAAATAGGGCGTGGGAAGTACACTACCATGGCAACCAAGTTTAAGCCCTCAAGTAAGAAATGCAGAAAATCACACCATGATTTAGTGTGTTTTAGATCGGCTCAGAACGGTTTCTAGAAGCTTCTATGATAAGTGCCAACACAAACTACTTTGCTGTCGGGTGGTGCTGTTGTTCTGTACACATAACATTCACACTAAAGTCTGTATTCAAAAAGAACACAAATGTCAACAGTGAAAAGGCCAGGGATGATTCCTTAACAATGAGGGCGTATCATAATGTGCAGAATTAACATTTAAATCTACAAGCATGATTCTGGGATTTGTAATTTTCAGGACGCAATTAAATGTTTGGAATTCTGCCTGATCACCGTTAAGCTCTTATTTAGCCTGTGTTGTTCCATAGGGGATGAAACCTGGAGGCAAATAGTGCTAGCTATTAGTGAAATATGATAAGTCACCCTGCAGACTCTCATGTTTATGGGATATATTAGGGATAACATACAGCGAGACCTGTCATCACTGCAAAATAAACCTCAACAAGGCAACGAATCACTGAGAAGAAGCTTATTTTAATAATGACGACCAGCTCACTGTACATTATCCTGTTTATTATTACATGGATACTTACCAAAGAGACACTTTTACCAACAAAAAATGGATTATGGATAAATAAATGATTTGCAGAAGCTGTGATCTGAGCTGCATTTATACTGAAGACTGTAATTTATTAACTGATTTATTCAATTGGCTACATCACAAACCTCCAACAAATCCAGATGTACAGTATTACAGTATTTTTCTGACGGCAATGTGAGTAGGAAAGTCTTATTGTAGTATACTTTATCTCATATGCAAGACACATGCTGTCCTAACATTTATTAAGAAGTTTTAAACCACAGATTTATGGTCAAAAGAAACATGGACAGATTGAGATTGGACGTTATACTGGCAAAGCTACAGGAGCTGTTAATCCTTTAAACTTCCAAGGGTTCACATATAAGCCAGAAGTAGTTACTCAAAAATGTTAAGCAAACCACCCAAAACTGTCCCAAATGTCACATAACCTAATGTAGTTGGACAATGGAGATTCTCACACATCGGAAGATACAGTGAGAGTAAAAAGTATTTGATCCCTTGCTGATTTTGTTGGTTTGCCCACTAATAAAGACATGATCAATCTATACTTTTAATGGTAGATGTATTCTAACATGAAGAGACAGAATATCAAAACGAAAATCAAGAAAATAACTTGAAGGAATATATATGAATTTATTTGTATTTCATTGAGGGAAATAAGTATTTGATCCTCTAGTATGCATTAGGAGTTCTGGCTTTCACAGACCAGTTACACACTCCCAATCAACTTGTTACCTGAATTGAAGACACCTGTTCTAAATAATCACCTGTATAAAAGACACCTGTTCACAGAATCAGACAATCAGACAGATTCCAAACTCTCCAGCATGGGTAAGACTAAAGAACTCTCTCAGGACCTCAGAGACAGGATTGTTGACCTGCACAAATCTGGAATGGGCTACAAAAACATTAGCAAGATGCTGGGTATTAAAGTAACAACCATTGGTGCAATTGTGAGAAAATTTAAGGAGTATAACATGACCATCAATAGACCTCGGTCTGGTGCTCCACAGAAGATTTCACCTCGTGGGGTGGCAATGATCATGAGGACAGTGAGAAATCGGCCTGCAACCACACAGCGGGAGTTAGTGAATGACCTCAAGGCAGCTGGGACCACAGTCACCAGGAAAACAATTGGCAACACTTTGCGCCGCAATGGATTAAAATCCTGCAGTGCCCGAAAGGTACCCCTGCTTAAGAAGGCACATGTGGTGGCTCGCCTAAAGTATGCCAATGATCACCTCAAAGATGCACAAAGTGATTGGGAGAAGGTTCTGTGGTCAGACGAGACCAAAATTGAACTATTTGGCCTAAACTCTACTCGTCATGTGTGGAGGAAGAAAAATGCTGCCTATGATCCCAGGAACACTGTGCCCACCGTCAAGCATGGTGGTGGAAACATTATGTTTTGGGGGTGTTTCTCTGCCAAAGGCACAGGGCTACTTCACCGCATCAGTGGGAAGATGGATGGAGCCATGTACCGAGCAGTCCTGAGGGACAACCTCCTCCCCTCTGCTAGGAAGCTGAAAATGGGCCGTGGCTGGGTCTTCCAACATGACGAGCCGAAGCATACAGCAAAGGCAACAAAGGACTGGCTCAAGAAGAACCATATTAAGGTCATGGAGTGGCCCAGCCAGTCTCCGGACCTCAATCCAATCGAAAATCTATGGAGAGAGCTGAAGGTCCAAGTTGCCAAGCGACAGCCCACCAACCTTAATGATTTAGAGAGGATCTGCAAAGAAGAGTGGGCCAAAATTCCCCCTGATATGTGTGCTCACCTTGTGGTTAACTACAACAAGCGTTTGACCGCTGTGCTTGCAAACAAAGGCTTTGCCACCAAGTATTAAGTGCTTTCGGATAGAGGGATCAAATACTTATTTCCCTCAATGAAAAACAAATGAATTAAAATAAATTCTTTGAAGTTATTTTCTGGATTTTCATTTTGATAATCTGTCTCTTCATGTTAGAATACATCTACCATTAAAAGTATAGAATGATCATGTCTTTATTAGTGGGCAAACCAACAAAATCAGCAAGGGATCAAATACTTTTTACTCTAACTGTATATGCCACTTTCAGATAAAATATACACAGGAGGTACAATCACACATTTGTTCAAAGTACAAATGTCAAACAGCTGATCTGAACCTTTACGTCTCATAACCACATTCCAAGAAATGCCATCATAATTCAACAAAAACATCCAAAACAAACAAAATGTCCAAATGTAGTCCATATATAATCCAAAACACATCAAAACAAATGGCTCCAATATCCCAGTTTTCATCTTAATATTTTCATTTACAACAGAAGCAAACACCAATTTCATGTTATCACTCTGGTTCAAGAACAGCATTCAATTTACTTTATTAAGAAATTTAGGCAAAATTGAGTGGAAGTTTAAAGGGTTAAGTAACGGTAAACATTAAACCTTCCTGTTGGATGACAATTGCCAGACAAGAGTTGTTTAACAGTTAATAACAGTAAAACAGTTGTGAGCCAAGTTTATTACATTTTTTTATTTTATTGCACAGACGGTAAAAAAAAAAAATTAAAAAGCCTTTTAATTTTGTGAGAGATGACACTTATGTTTTAATTGTTCAATGGTGATGACATGATTTAACAGCACCATAGTAATGTCCGGAAAGTTTTCAATTGAGTTCACTATTAAGTGTACTATTTATTTCCCTTTGTAGGGAGTAGGGGGTAAGGAGTGAGTGGGTGATTTTAGACACATCCATTGTGTCCATAAAATGAGGTCTTCTTAACCTTAATAGAATGACTGACCAAAGGTCAACATCAGTGTATTTATTTTTTGCCGATGATGCAGACATAGTCCCAGATGACAACACCAACAATAATCAGGACCAAATTATGAGACATCATTTGTACATGTGGAGTCCAGACCTGAACCACAGGGAAAATCAATGGGATGGATAAACTTTTACACTGACTGACTCTCCATCATCAACACAAGATGTTGGTAAAAAAAAAAAAAAAGGAATGGATAGAAATAAATATTTTATCATTTATTGTGCCTTTCCAAAAGTCCTGTAATCAAAGTTAAGGGCAGTCCAACAAAATACTGTTGTGAGGGACTTTGTGTAACAGGCTTCGGGGAACCCAAGCGCAAAACAAGAGGCGTGCGTAAAAGTCCAAACAACAATTTATTGATACACAGAATAAAGTCACAGAACAGATGAGTGAGGACAAGTCCCCTTCAAAGTCTCTAAGCGCTGGGCTGTACTTATCCCAGTCGGGCACAGATGTTCTCCACAGCTCAGAAGGGGAAACTGGTCTCGGTTCGGATCCGGTCCAAGGACGGGGCTGGCGGCGGTACTCGTAGTCGGGGTTCGGTCCAAGGTCGGGGCAGGCGGCAGGTATCAGGGTCAGCGTCAGTTCCAGGATCAGGGCAGGCGGCAAGAGACTTAACTGGTTCCGGATCAGGTTCAATAACAGACAGGGGTAACAGGCAGAAATCGGAGGTCGGACAGAAACGGGACTGGTACACGGAACACAGGGTAAACAGAATTGCTGGAGAATCAGAGCACTGGTCATGATAATCTGGCAAAGAACTGAGGTCTGAATGCAGACTAAATACTCCTCACCTGATGAGTTCAGCTGCCCTCACCAGGTGAGTTGTATCTCTAATTAACCAGGCAGAACAGAACAGGGTGAAAGGTGACAGGCAGGAACACAGAACAGAACACAAGACACAGGATATGACACTTTGCTTATTTTCATTCTGTCAGGCTACAGTAATGGATGCACTGGTGACTCTTACCTGTACAGACAACAGGCACTATTAACATGATGTGAATTTTATACACCTTGGGATGAAGTTTGTCAGTGTAAACTACAATAAAAGAAGAGAATCTGAACTCCTTGACAAAGAATATTCTATCTGAAATAGGTGAAATTGAAGCTGCTCGGCGGTGTTTAAATAGCTTCATTGTGTGAAGATCCATAATTCAACAAATCTCTAGGTTGACTGTCCCACCTGAAACTTCATTTTACTAATTCCACAGCAGTAACAACTGCCACCATTAGCATTGTCATACTCACAGATTTCAGTACACACTTCCATAACAGACTCAACTAATTATTATAGTCTTTCTTTCAACTCCTTTCATCTACTTCCACAACACATTAGTAGCAGACATCTCACATTTTGTACAGGCTCTGCACTAGTTTCTCTAGATTATACAAAGTTATTCGCTTGTTGAAAATTAGGGTATTTATAATGTGAAGCCAAATTTCTTCAGGCGTGTGACAGTCTTTCTTTTTATTAACCAAACAGTTGAGTTGAGATTCCCCTGAGGGCACTTGATGTGAAGCAAAACCTGTGCAAACACATTTAATAAGCAGGTCTTGTTTTGACGCCCCAGCTTAATTTCATTGGTTGCTCTTCTTTTGTCTCATCTGTATTCAAGGCAAAGGATTGTAACTGAATTATTTAACCCAGCCTGCATGTTTGTTTACCTGGCTGAGGAGAAATTTTGCAGGGAAACCGACATGGCAACAACCCTCAACAGTTTGTCCCTTTTTCTGTGAAAAACACAAGGCGATGGAGGCTGGGTGGCTGATCTGTTTTTTTTTTCTGAAAGGCACAGTGTCCTTGGTCCAGACCGCCCATTCTGGTCTGGTCCGGTCCGGCCCACCCACCCAGACAGACATTCATCTCCCTCTTTCCTTTCCTGACTGTGTCTCTTTCTCTTTTACTGGTTTTCATCTATTTTCTTGCTTTAATTTTTTCTCCCCAGTTTGTTTCATCACTTTCAGAACCACTCTGTTGACATCCGTTCTTTTGTTCGGTGTCTGTGTTTCCAGCACCCAAAATATTTCAACCATAACAGCTCTAACAAAGCTAAATTTTGTTTCTGGATTCTTTTGTCCTGTTCAATTGAAAGAAGTTATGTCAGATCATGAATGTTATGCACTACAAGGCAGAGGCACTATACAAATGTGACAGCCTTAATTCTAGTCCTTGTTCTTTTTCTGACACTAATAATTTGTAACTACTCAAAGCAGAATGTTACAATAATCCTGCTAAAAGTGAAAAGCCTGCTTAAAGAGAAAATTGTAGAGAATAGCATGGAAAGAATACAAAAGATCCTGAGTAATATCCATAGGGATGTAACCCACTTAAACTGACTGACTGTGTGTGAGTGTGACGGGTTACAGTCAGTGGAGGAACTTCTTTGCAGATGTAGTTTCACCCAAAATTATTTTTGTGCTCCTGATGATTACTTCCCACAAAAACATAAACATCAAGCCGTGCACTGATGATACTTTAAGCCACTTGATTACAGGTTACAAAATGTTTTCCAAATGAAATATAGAAGCAAGAACAAAGCACAAAAGAAGTGGCACAGACAGTTTTTCTGTGAAGTTAAAAAACAAACAACATAGTCAGACTTTAAGAGGATATCCTTGTGGCACCCAGTAAGTAAACATTTTCACCATTTGACATTCAATAATTGCTTTAATTGGAAACAGCATGATGCAACAGCTATATACAGTGAGAGTAAAAAGTATTTGATCCCTTGCTGATTTTGTTGGTTTGCCCACTAATAAAGACATGATCATTCTATACTTTTAATGGTAGATGTATTCTAACATGAAGAGACAGAATATCAAAATGAAAATCCAGAAAATAACTTCAAAGAATTTATTTTAATTCATTTGTTTTTCATTGAGGGAAATAAGTATTTGATCCCTCTATCCGAAAGCACTTAATACTTGGTGGCAAAGCCTTTGTTTGCAAGCACAGCGGTCAAACGCTTGTTGTAGTTAACCACAAGGTGAGCACACATATCAGGGGGAATTTTGGCCCACTCTTCTTTGCAGATCCTCTCTAAATCATTAAGGTTGGTGGGCTGTCGCTTGGCAACTTGGACCTTCAGCTCTCTCCATAGATTTTCGATTGGATTGAGGTCCGGAGACTGGCTGGGCCACTCCATGACCTTAATATGGTTCTTCTTGAGCCAGTCCTTTGTTGCCTTTGCTGTATGCTTCGGGTCGTTGTCATGTTGGAAGACCCAACCACGGCCCATTTTCAGCTTCCTAGCAGAGGGGAGGAGGTTGTCCCTCAGGACTGCTCGGTACATGGCTCCATCCATCTTCCCACTGATGCGGTGAAGTAGCCCTGTGCCTTTGGCAGAGAAACACCCCCAAAACATAATGTTTCCACCACCATGCTTGACGGTGGGCACAGTGTTCCTGGGATCATAGGCAGCATTTTTCTTCCTCCACACATGACGAGTAGAGTTTAGGCCAAATAGTTCAATTTTGGTCTTGTCTGACCACAGAACCTTCTCCCAATCACTTTGTGCATCTTTGAGGTGATCATTGGCATACTTTAGGCGAGCCACCACATGTGCCTTCTTAAGCAGGGGTACCTTTCGGGCACTGCAGGATTTTAATCCATTGCGGCGCAAAGTGTTGCCAATTGTTTTCCTGGTGACTGTGGTCCCAGCTGCCTTGAGGTCATTCACTAACTCCCGCTGTGTGGTTGCAGGCCGATTTCTCACTGTCCTCATGATCATTGCCACCCCACGAGGTGAAATCTTCTGTGGAGCACCAGACCGAGGTCTATTGATGGTCATGTTATACTCCTTAAATTTTCTCACAATTGCACCAATGGTTGTTACTTTAATACCCAGCATCTTGCTAATGTTTTTGTAGCCCATTCCAGATTTGTGCAGGTCAACAATCCTGTCTCTGAGGTCCTGAGAGAGTTCTTTAGTCTTACCCATGCTGGAGAGTTTGGAATCTGTCTGATTGTCTGATTCTGTGAACAGGTGTCTTTTATACAGGTGATTATTTAGAACAGGTGTCTTCAATTCAGGTAACAAGTTGATTGGGAGTGTGTAACTGGTCTGTGAAAGCCAGAACTCCTAATGCATACTAGAGGATCAAATACTTATTTCCCTCAATGAAATACAAATAAATTCATATATATTCCTTCAAGTTATTTTCTTGATTTTCGTTTTGATATTCTGTCTCTTCATGTTAGAATACATCTACCATTAAAAGTATAGATTGATCATGTCTTTATTAGTGGGCAAACCAACAAAATCAGCAAGGGATCAAATACTTTTTACTCTCACTGTATATATATATATATATATATATATAAAGCTGTGAAACTAGCCTAGCCACGTTATCCCTGTTCATTACATGTATAGGTCTAGGAATCCCTCTGTATGCAATAGGATGGTACTACAACCAATCAGCGTACTCTTTAGGATGACATAGTTAGAGCGCTGGAGAGTTGATGGAGGAGTCCGGAGAAAGTTAGGAATGACTAAACAAAATGGTGGATTATGGAGCTTATCGACTGCTGTCACTGCTGTAAAAAGAATTTAAAGTTTGCTGATGTTTTATCACATTCTTCACTCATCTTTGATAAAAAGAAATCGCAACCTGTTGTTGTTCTTCTTCTATGGTTGTTTCTCTCCGAATTGTTGCAGCGTCACTTTGTTACGCCCGCCCTCTGACTCTATACTTCACTGTCACTCGTCGGCCAGTTTCAGGGAAATCCTAGCCAAAAGTTACATTGAGCAAAACTAGACTACTACTGTCACATATCAACACTCTCTTCAATGGTTTCCTCCATAGCAGCATTCTCCATGGTTACTTCCTGTCCTCCAGCTGAAATCGCAACGTCATCATAGTCACGTGACTGAAACCTAACTATTTCCGATTGAAGTCACCCACTGTCTGGTGAATTCAGACCTCATGTTGACACGATAGTCATCCCAGGTGCGGAACTCAGAGGTTCAAAAACTGTTTTATTCCAACTGCCCTTCAGCTAGTGAATAACACCCTTTAATGTGGCACTATTTATTGCATGTATTGTACTTATTGTATTGGGACTTGTTTTTGCGTTGTTTCCCAGTGTGAATGTACTGCTGGCTGCAGAACAAATTGCCTTGCTGGGGTAATAAAGATACCTTGACCCTTGAACCTTGAGGATACATACAGTAACATTGACCCCTTGGTAGTTTTGGTCCTAAGTGAGAGAGCGTTTGGAATATGAACTCTAATATAATTAGCTCAGATAGATTATATCATACAACCACATTGAAGGACAATGTCTGGCACTTATCAGTTAAAAATATTTCCCAGTGTTCTTCTCTGTGTTTAACTCTACACCTTGCAGTGCATTTTAATTGGCTGCAGTTCTCTTCTTGAGAGGTCAGGAAGAGCTGCTTTACATCATCCATGGCTGTTGACCGTGACTGTTAAAACCTGACACCTGACCTGCTACTCTGCTCTAATGGCCAAGTAGCTATATTTGGAAAGGAGAGGGATTAAACCACAGACTTACACACAGGCTACCTGTAATCTGTAGTGATCTGTACGTAGCAATGATGCGCGGTTCGATGTATAAACAACCCGCAACAATCGTTTTTTAACTAACCTGCCTCCAACTAGGACCGCAAGAAATATATTTGAATAGGACGCACCTGACCCGCTTCTCGACCCGCATTTTTAAAAAGTAGTTAATGGTCTTTATGAGCATCACATGACCTTACTCACATACCAGCATTTATTTCTGGGTTAAAATTCCATGTCATTGCTTACAAGTTAATATGTTGAGAAAATATGTTTGTTCTGCTTCATCATTCAAAAGTTATCAACGCTAACGCAGCATCTAAACCAGGGGTCGACAACCTGTAACACCCAAAGAGACATTTGAACCCAGTTTCCACAGAAAAGAAAACACTGGGAGCCGCTCATCATCTTTAAAAATCTCAGCCAATGTGTCCCAAACCTTACTTTTTCTGTTTGTATGTTTCCAGAGCTTCCGCTCTACAAACTTGACTTTCTCTCTTGCTCCCTCCACACCATAGGATACTGACGACGTATATCACCTTCATGAAAATTCACTTAAGATAAGATAAGATAAGACTTTATTAATCTCACACAGGATAAATTCACTGTCACAGGAGCTCACAGAAACACACAGTGGGGTGCAAAAAGTACGAAAAGCTGCAAAAAGGAAGTAAAGCAGTGCATCAAGTGTATTTACCAGGTTATTTTAATGTTTATCTCAAATGACCCAACTGACCGCAACCCGAATATCATTAAAAATATTTTTTAATGACCCACAACTGCGAGTGACCACAGGCACCCGCTCACTTCAGGTCAGCCCGTGCATCACTGGTTCGTAGTGATCTGTAGTGATCTCTTCCACCTACATGAAAAAATAAATGAAATGAAATTGCAGTTTGGGCGGCACAGTGGGGCAGTAGTTAACACTCGTGCCTCACAGACAGAAGGTCCCTGGTTCTATTCCCACACCAGACCTTTCTGTGTGGAGTTTACATGTTCTCCTCGTGTCTGTGTGGGTTTTCTCCAGGTACTCTGGCTCCTCCCACCATCCAAACACATGCACTGATAGGTTAACTGGTTAACTAGTTACCTGGTTAATCTAAATCACCCATAGGTGTGAATGTGACAGTGATTGTTTGTCTATATATGTTCAGTCCTGAGATGAACTGGAGACTCATACAGGGTGACCTCTGACCCCGCCTTCACCCACTGTAGCTGGATTAGACCCCCAGTGACCCCTGTGACCCGAGTGAGGATAAAGCAGGTTCAGATGATGAGACGAAATTGCAGTTTGTTAAATCTTTCCTGTCCTTGTCTTTTTTTCCTGCACCACAAGTCAACTATACATCTGCTTATACCACAGTATATGTTTTCTAGCTTTGATAATACCTTTACTCAGACACACCATTCTTATCACTCTGTGGAACCTGCATTTGCGTTTCACTTTGGGACACTTGATTGAAAATAGAAACATGAACTGTGATGCAGCTCTGTTATAATGAGAGCTTTCAGTCAGCACAGTGGCAGTTTACTCCCACATTCTATTCTTCTCAGCATTGTTTGTGTTTTTTTTAATTTGCAGAACACCATACTTAGTGCAATTGTGATACGTTCATATTTACTCTAAGTTTTACTGCAGTGCTATTTATGGTAACACCTGAACCTAAGTGTGCAGATAATCCCAAGATAGTGTTGATGAGCTTACTCCCAGTTTGCAGCAGGGGAGTTTGGATAGTACCGCATTACATAACCTGGTCTAGGATTGCACTGAGTCCAAATGGCATTCATCCATGACCACACAGAGATGACTAGTGTAGATCAAACTGACTCACTGAGTTTTCACAGTAGGAAAGAACTCGACTCATTTTGACACACATTAGCACACCGATGTGGTTTGCAGGAACATTACAGCTCTAAACAGAATGGATCTATGTTGCGTACAGACACAGAAATGATGGCTTTAAATAGCCTAGCCGCGCTATCCCCATTCATTATATGTAGAGTATAGGTCTAGTGGTGCGTCATAGTCAGGGGAGGCGGGGCTAAAAGGTTGTCTTTCAAATCCACTGTATGCAATAGGACGGTACTACAACCAATCAGTGTAATCTTTAGGATGACGTAGTTAGAGCGCCGGAAAGTTCACAGAGGAGTCTGGAGAAAGTTAGGAATGACTAAACAAAATGGTGGATTATGGAGCTGAACGACTGTTGTCGCTTCTGTAAAAAGAATTTAAAGATTGTTGATGTTTTGTCACATTCTTCACTCATCTGTGATAAAAAGGAAATCTACACCCAGTCGGCAGCCATTTATCGTCGTTGTTGTTCTTCTTCTGTGGTTTTTTCTGGTTGTTTCTCTCTGAATCATTGCAGCTTAGCCTATAGGATGTTAAAACAACCAGATAGATGCTAGTATGGACTTGTTTTCGTTGCTCTGTATACGTCACATTGTTTGTTGCTCTGATTGGTCATATCGCGCTGGCCTATTATGTGCAGAGCAGTTTGGAAGACAGCCGTTGATCCCACCTGTATGCTTAAGCTCAGTCTATGGCTCGTCTCTAGAGTATGAATTCATATCATAGTCGGGCTTGCCAGGCTAACAGTTCAAACCTTTACAGTTTAATATTTGATCATCTTTGGCAGAACTCCAGATCTCTTCATCATAGTCAGACTTGCCAGGTTAAGCAAAAGTTACATTGAGCATAACTCGACTACGATGGTAGCAAAGTAGATTTGCTGCCACCAGGGGCGTCTAGCGTGGCTAGGCTAGGCTTTAAAGGCATTTTCAGAGTTTTGGGTATACTGAAGCAAATTGCATTCTTCACACAAAAGCCCACTCTGCACCTGTGTCCTGCTGTGTGCTCTCTCATCTGTTGTGTAGAGTAGATAAATTGTAATCCAGCAGCAGTGGGTGTTTGTGTGTGCACTGCAGCTCCATATGGAAAAGCTAAATCTGGCAATAAAAGGCATCGCCTCTGAAATGAAGAATTCACATATGGTGTTACTTTGATCTCGGGCATTTCAGCCCAGAATGGTGAGGCTGAAAGAAGACAACTTACGCATAGATGCTTCTGCTCTGAAGCCTGTTGACTGTAATTGCTCATATGTGCATGATGCACTGACAGCGAAAACCTGATCCTATTGGATACTAGACATTCATTTATGAGTCTCCCTAAAATGATTTGATATTTTTCCAGGGCGTTAATTATGGAGACATAATCAAACAATGGTTCTCAACTTTTTTTGGACTCGTGCGACCCCATTTTAACATCACAAATTTCTGACCCCAGACATTCAAAACATAAAATGAATTTATTTGTAACCATATAATAGTTTGCTATTCTATGTTTCAAATATATAATAATATGTCTATATTTGGATAGAGGCAGAAAAACCAGGTGTAAATTAATGCACTAAGGGATGCAGAATGAAGATTCTCATAATTGGTGTTTTTTACCTATGACTAATAGTTTTTGAGACCTCTGGAGGTCAAAGGTGACATGTCGCAAAATTAACTTCTGTAACACTGTGTGTGTCAAACATAGACATATTACACTATAACTGAATCAATACTGTATATATTATCATAATATTACACAGACTGATGCATATATACAGATAACAAAATTATCAGTATTGCAAAAGGTCAAAGGCCAAGGTTTTAGCATTTAGCAGAAAGGTCAAAATCACATTATTGGCTCTAATTCAAGAACGGGCAAAATTATGTATTCTCTGAATACTTATTTATTCTTTATTGAGGATCCCCATTAGCCTGACACACAAACACCAGGTTAGTCTTCCTGGGGTGCTCAAAAAGAAAGAAAGAAAAGGTTCAAGATGCAAAATCACAGTATACAGAACCAGTTACAATACACACAGAAAACTCTTTACATTAAAAAGAGAGGAGGGAAAAAAAGAAAGAAAAAGAAGAAAAAAAAATTCTCAATAATGGTAACAAGAACATTAGTGACTGTCCAGCCTAAATAGTGACTTTCCATATTTTTAATGCAATCTTCCTTTAACTATTTCTAATAGTTAAATGAAGAGTGTTCTATAAAGAAATAGTTCTATATACAACAGTGCTTTTCACTGCATTCGTTTTTGGGTGTGGTAATGTCAGTAGATTTTGAGTTGAGGCTCAAGATAAACAGTAGCGTGGTGTTTCAGGCTCAGCTTCTGTCATGTGTCTCTCTCATCTCTCCATATTTGTTTAGTTATTTTTTTTTATCTAATACTAGACATTTCAGATGGTCCTATTTGACTTCCAGGTGATCCCATGTACGATTGCAACCCCAAGTTTGAAATACACTGCTGTACGGTCCCAAATAATGTGTCTGCTTTATCAGGTGAAATACTGAATGGATGTAAATACAGATAATACATGCAGACTGATGGGAATACAGCTGCTCCATCATTAAATTAAACATGACCTGTCCAGGGCTTAACACACCTTTGTCAGCTTGGATTCACTTCAGCTCCACCTCAACCCCACAAAGCATTGATCAGTTAATGAAAATACATTAATTAAATATGATAGTTCTACATTAAAACTATTCAATTAAATTAAACATTTCTCTTTTTTTGAGTACATATGAACATTTCGAGGTTTATACATATGTTCAGTTCATGGGCAAAAATCCTTGTCCAATATTACATGTGTTTAGGAAAGTTCTAGTCACTGTATGTTTCTTAGTCTTGGTGTATTAACATCCAACCTGGATATATGTGAAGTATGTACAACAGTAAAACAACTGGACTATTGTTCTATTTTTTTTCCTACATTAATCTAAACATTTTTTTTCTTGTTTCAGGTACACTAAAGGAGAGCTGGATATTGCCTACATCACATCCAGGATCATAGGTAAATACACGTATTAGCTCATAAACCTTTAGTTTTGCATCCTTCCGCTGTAATATGTGTATTCTGGGTAATAGTAGATACACCCACAATGTCATTTAACTTTGATACGAAGGTGCATTTGGTTTTAATTTCATTTAAGACATAAACAATGAAGACACCTGCAGCCCCCCCCCCCCCCCCCCCCCCCCGTATTATGAAACTGCTCACAGTGCTGGAACAGCAGCGTGTCCTTCAGAGGACAAATGGACATTTACTACCTGAGGGTTTTCCTTTCCCATCATCCTTTGTGTGTAGCCACTGATAGTTGTACTCAACACTGTTTTCAACTGGAGCAAACTAGTAGATCTTAATTGTGGCCCAAATGTAGAAATAACTACATCTAGGTGTTTTTCTCTATTAAGTTGAGTTAAGTTAAGTTGATAGATAGATAGATAGATAGATAGATAGATAGATAGATAGATAGATAGATAGATAGATAGATAGATAGATAGATAGATAGATAGATAGATAGATAGATAGATAGATAGATAGATAGATAGATAGATAGATAGATAGATAGATAGATAGATAGATAGATAGATAGATAGATAGATAGATAGATAGATAGATAGATAGACAGACAGACAGACAGACAGGCAGACAGGCAGACATGCAGCAGTCAAGTGCAATCATGCTAATAAGGGGACAATGTATAAATAGTACTATTTTATGTAGTTGTATGTGTATTGCTTCTATTATTCTTTAAGCTCTTTTATAGTTTGTTCTCAATTTATGTAAAGACAAATTAAAGGGCATATGTGTGTAAAACAAGTTAAAAAAATTATATATATATATATATATATATATATATATATATAAAATGTTGTGTATAATGTTGGAACAATTTTAAGACATATTTTTCTTTTTATTCAAATTTATACACATAAGTAGTCACCTTTGATCTGGTGCAATGATAACATATTCAGTCCCAGTTACACTTTATTTATCAACAATAAATCACAGTGTCACAGTCATTTCATTAAAAAATATAATATATAGAAATATTATTATAATCAAATATTTTAAACCAACTATATGGGCATCAGTGTAGAAAAAGATGAGATAATTTGCTCATTGTCAGTCAAGCACCATTTCAAACAGATAATTTATGGGTGTTTTTTCCTCAGTTATGACATACCCAGCAGAGTCTGTACAGATTGGATACCAGAACCATGTCGAGGACATCCGCTCCTTCCTTGACAGTCGCCATGCCGACCACTACACTGTCTTCAATCTATCACAGCGCAACTACCGAGGCGCCAAATTCTCCAACAGGGTGAGTGAATGACATGACTTGATTTATTAATTGCACCTAGTTGTTAGTGGTCACTGCAGCATTTTTACTCTCATGATTATTACAACCTTTCAGGGAGATATGGAAAAATTTTTACTGTTAAGTTATTATTTGTGGTCTGCCGACATCTTAATTTGATGTTACATTTGGCTCATAAACTGAGAAACCACCCCGAGTGAGGCCTTTAATTTGATTTCCCCATATCACCCTATCATTGCTTCCTCTTGTTTTATTAAAGTTACAAGGATTTCTATAAAACAATGTGCAACAAATTGATATAGTTTTCAATCAAGTTTTCTGGTCTAGAGTCTTACTTATGGATTTATTTGGTCCTCCAGCTAGTTCTTGAATACCAACACTTGATATGTAATGTTTTCTCTTTACACAACGCCACGCTATTGGATGGGTAACCAGTCAGAGCCAACCAATCAGAGCGATGAACATGGATTTCGTAGACAGCGTCACCGGAAGAACACACCAGAATGTAGTCTCAAAACGAGTGCAGCAGCTTAGCTAGGACTCCCGTACACTATTTGGCACCGGCCGCTTCGGATCTCCTCCGGGTCGCCTTTGCCAAGTTGTGCTGCTCGTATTCCCAGTTTTTCGGCCTCTTGCAACTGGTCATCCATTAGGGCTAAAAGGGGTGACACAACGATCACCAGCGGGTTGTGCAGACCCATGCGTCGTCCCACTAGCGGAGCCAGTTGATAAATCAAACTTTTGCCATACCCGGTGGGCAAAACTCCGACAACGTCCCTTTTTTTCCTAAAACAGCTTAAGTGCCGTTTTCTGCTCCTCTCGCAGGGAAAACTGTAATTTTAAATCACCTAGCGTTGCCGCCAAAGCCAGCTCGAATGGTTGTTCCTGGTGATGAGCCATGTTGTCTAGCAGCTAGCAACTGGTGTTACGGCAATGTGTGCTAGCTGCTACGTCTCTGCGACTACAACATTACGTGTCGTATTTGTGCCGTCATGAGGCAGGGTGGGCTCCAATCTCGCCCCTCGCGATTTGATTGGTCCGGTCCATTTTGGATTTTCAGATCCGAGGCTGTCTAGTCTGTCTCCCCGTAGCAAATACCATTTGCGGCCACTGGGGACAGACTAGATCCTAGGCTAGTTTTGTTGCACATAGATAGTCTAAAATGTAATTGTGTTCTTTTTCAGTGAGTACAGTGGTTGTTAGAGGCATTAGGATGGAATAAAGCACACTGGAAAACTAAAACAATAACTTGAGAGTAACAGAGAAGCATTTTCAGTCTAATTTTAAAATAGCATAAAAATTATTCCCACTGATGATTTGAGGGGTATTTTGAAGCAATCACTCCTGGGTAGAATGTCTATGTGTGTCCTATAAAATTTGGAAGTTTTTTAACAGAACACATTTAGAACCAAAACCAACAATGAATCAACATTAGGTTTGGAAGCGGCACATATTAGTATGAACCATGACTACTCTCGTCTCATCATCTGAACCTGCTTTATCCTCACTATGGTCCCGAGGGTCTGCGGGGACATAATCCAGGTACAGTGGGTGAAGGCGGGGTCTCCAGTCTCCAGTTCATCTCAGGGCTGAACATACACTGTATAGACAAACAGCTGGCCAATTGGAAAACAGCGAGATTGGCCTGAAGCCAAAATCGGCTTGGATCTGGACTTTTGTGAACGCTGGTATGAGATACCTATGGAGTTTTTTGAGCTGGAAATCATGCAAAGCTACTCTGTAGGAGCTGAAAACTCACCTAATGAAAGTTAAAACTGACTATAAAAGGTTTTCTTTAAGAGCGATGGTGGGGTTCACCCTGGATGAGTCACTAGTTCATTGCACGGCTGAACAATCTCTCTCACATTCACAGCCATGAACAATTTAGATTGACCAATTAAGCTATCAGTGCATGTGTTTGGATGGTGGGAGGAGCCAGAGTACCTGGACAAAACCCACGCAGACACAGGGAGAACATGTAAACTCCACACAGAAAGGTGGAACTCAAACCCAAGACCTTCTTGCTGTGAGGCACCAGTGCTACCCACTGTACTACCATGTTGCCCTGATATAAACATTCTAATGATAATTTTAGGTCATTTCTTCATAGATGAATAGCACTGCAATAGTATATCACCCTTTTAAAGCAAACAATTGGCTGTAGTACTTATTTGGAAGACATAAATGTCTTCTGTTACATGTAATTCTCTAATTATTGTCAGGCAGCAGGGATGAATCATACAGTGTAGTGTTGTACACCATCTCTCAGTTGGACGTATGCAGATGAAAGGCCGCCACCCTTCGGCGGACAACGCTAGGGAATACTGAAGAGTCAAGCTGTTAGGTTCATATGGCCAACATGGCTCCCTGTCTGCTGTGAAAGTTTCTGTTTATCTAGCAGATGACTCATTATGGCAACTGCTTTGTTGCTGTGCTGCAGCAGTGTTGTTGCTAATCTATACCTCTTCTTTTTTTTCCTCCCCTCTTGTTTTTTTTTCTTGTTTTTCCAATCTGTTCCTCTCATCTTCCTACTGTCTTTTTTACATTTGTCTTCCTTTGCTCCATCATGCTTTCTCTGCACACATTTCCTGCACCCACTCTTTCTCTCTGTTTTCATTGTCGCTCCCACTCTCATTTCCTGTCCAGGTCTCAGAGTGTAACTGGCCTTCTCGTCAGGCCCCCAGCCTTCACAACCTTTTTGCTGTGTGTAAGAACATGCACAACTGGCTCAAACAGAATCCCAAGAATGTGTGCGTCATCACCTGCTCGGTAAGAACGTTCACAACCTTCACTATATTTCTTTCCGTTTAATTCAAGTACAGACCAGATCAGAATGACATTCATCTTTTTCTGATTCATATACTTTAATCCTGTATTTACACAGTTCATGGGAATGTGGTTTTGTGCAGGGACTTGTTTCAGTGGTTCCTTTATGTTAGAGCAGGGGTGTCAAACTCATTTTAGTTCAGGAGCCACATTCAGCCCAATATCATCTGAAAAGGTCATACTGAAAAGGTAAAATAACAATATGACAATGTTTACATCTATAATGTTTCCCTCAAACATCAACAACTTGACATCTCTTAAGAAAATCAAGTGCAATTTTAATCAGATTTTGTCCCTGTTTGTGTCAATTATAGCTTATATTACAATTACAAATACACAAAACAGGCAGGATATTGCTATAATTGCACTTACTTATCTTATTTTTTCAGGTTATTCATATCTTTAGGAAATAGATAGTTCATTAGTAGAATGATTTTCATGTAATTTTACTCTTTTTATGCTAAAACAAAGATAAAATCTGCAGTTTTCAAGTGATCATATTTTATACTGCTCTGACCGAATGTAGATCTAATTATTGTGTATGCAGAACCTGAATTAAAATCATTTTTACACCATCAATATAGTCATTATTAATCATCTTAGGGGCCAGATTGGACCCTTTCGCGGGCCAGATTTGGCCCCCGGGCCTTGTGTTTGTCACCTGTATGTTAGAGCCACACACAAGCATAGCTGAAATGACAGATGAGTGAATGAGGAGTGTTTCTGAGCTTCAAAACCCTGACAGTTGCACTTTTAGTAGGTCTTAAAATGTGTTTACTTTTACGGACAACTACCATTTAAATATTCAGGGAAACTGTGCTTCATATTGGTTTTAATTCAGTGACAAAAGTACTGTACAGCAGCATGTGGCAGTGTGTGTTATTGCCAAGTTACTGTGGTTTGGCTGAGGCTTGGCAAACTGCTCTGTCTTGCATAACCTCTGTCAAACAGTTCCTTTCTAATTTTTTTTCTTTTGCTTCAGTTCACAAGAATGTTTTTGTCTCCCTGCAGCCTTATATGACTCTGGATTAAATTTATAATACTATGTAAATCTCACTGACATTTATTACACAGGAGATTAATTGATGCCAAATATGCTTCTTATTAGGGTGGTCCTTAAATTTAAATTTAAATTTGAACGGTTGAAAAACCAGGCTCCTAAACTCTGGATTTGAAATAATTCTGGTAAATTTTGATTGAAATCGCAGAATATTAATTGGTACCTCAGTGATCATGAACTGTTCAAATACAGTATGTTGTGGATTTTGAGCATTTTTATGATTTTTCCAAGAATCCAACTGTAAGATAATTTACACAAGATAATTCCATATGAAAACATGACATCTTAAGAACATGTACACTTATCATTCTTTGGGTGTCCCACAAGTATTCGTTTGCTTGCATCCAGGATGTACACAGGATGCTGTGTACAATGTAGCTGCTTAAAGTGAATGTCAGCGATAGAACCGTTGTTCCACTTCTCCTAACATCACAGACTAATTGTGCCATCCCATGACTTTCAGAGTTTCTGGTATTCAGGCTTTTACTATTATTGACTGTAAGAACTGTGATGGCAGCTTGTACCAGAGCAGCCAACTTCTGTATTGAATGGTGCCCGGCTTCCTTCAAAAGGTGAAGCATTGGGGCTGTTTGTCCATTTGCACATCACTGAAGGACATTAAATTAGACAAGCATCAGGTTTAGTCATTGCACAGGTGACTGTAATCTGGGACAAGCTTAGAATTCTTATGAGTTGAAAGGACAATTGGATAAAACGAGTGTTCAGAGAATGTTTCTATGACAACTTGTTCTTGAATTAGAGCCAATAATGTGATTTTGACCTTTCTGCTCAATGCAACCTTGACCTTTGACCTTCTGCAATATTGATAATTTTGTTATATGTATATGTGCGTCAGTGCGTGTAATATTATGATAATATATCCAGTATTGATTAAGTTATAACGTGATATGTCTATGCTTGACACACACAAACACTGTTACAGAAGTTAATTTTGCGACATGTCACCTTTGACCTCCAGAGGTCAAAAACTATTGGTTGTAGGTGATAACACCAACTAAAAAACTTGTTTGATGTGACACACATGCACTTTCACTCGTTAAGATCCGGGAAGATCGTGAGTTTCTCCTCAAACAACGGGAACCAGGTCAAGGGGGCTACACAGGACCTGTTGATCAACCTCTGGCCACTTCAGAGGAAAGATCAGATCATACATAATTATGTTCTCGTTCAGACGTTCTGTCAAAACACTTCAAAATATTTGTTTTGGGGACACTTTACCAGTTTCACTATGATAATTATACCATGGGTTTTGGACAATTCTAAACATTATCTGTTCTAATGTTCAATACTTAGCATTATTACTTGTAAAAAAAAAAAATATGTTCTGCAAAAACAAATCAGACAATTTGAACACATTGATTTTCTCCTAAACTCACCTGTTTGAAAGTTGATATCTAACTAAGAAGTTTTGTTGTTGAGCTACCAACTAATATTTTTATATTATAATAAAACTTTAACATTGTAATTTTTATTGATGACTGAACACATTGCAGGGGTAGGAGCATGACTTTTACAAAAAATAAATAAATACCATGATTAAGAACCACCCTACCTCTTATTTAAAATTAATATGTAACGAGGTTAAGTGAATCCTCCCAGAGCTCAGGTTGCATTGGACAATAAGCAGCTGTAGGATTTATCCTCAGTG
Source organism: Siphamia tubifer (assembly GCA_020466265.1). NCBI lineage: Eukaryota > Metazoa > Chordata > Actinopteri > Kurtiformes > Apogonidae > Siphamia > Siphamia tubifer. The sequence continues at coordinate 5,539,736 of CM035786.1, read as the reverse complement.
CTTCCCTCATGTTGTGTGTTTTTTTTTTAGGATGGTCGTGCTCCTTCAGGTGTCTTGGTCTGTGCCATGTTCTGCTTCTGCCACCTCTTCAACAACCCGATACCTGCCATGCAGCTGCTCAGTGCCAAGAGACCGGGTTCTGGTCTCTGGCCTTCACACCGCAGGTACAGTAGGTTGTATGCGTCGTACACACAGACACATACACACACAGCTTGTTCTTCTTTCTATCTGAATCCACAACCAACTAGTAAATAAACCTAGAACAGCCGAACAGAACCGTCATTACATTACTGCGAATATGAATGATTGAATGAATGAATGAATGAGTTTATTTAAGTGTCATGCCACCCTGTGGCCCATCCCCTATGGGATTATATGACACCTCTTCAAGAATTATGACAATCTCATTGTTTCCATTTCTTTTCTGGCCGTGCCCATCACATTCAGCACATAGGCAATCAATTCAAATCAATCAATGTTTTTGTAAAGCCCTCTGAGACGACTTTGTTGTGATTTAGGGCTTTATAAATAAAATTGAATTGAATTGAAAACAAAATAGAACACAGAACAGAACACAAAAACACAAAAACATCTCAATCTTTGCTGTACAATGCTTTTTTCCTCATGTCCCATGCCTTCTCTACATACTTTGCTAATTTAAATACATCCTTTTCAAATAAACATTTAAGTAGTTGTGCATCATTCATATCTAGCACATTGCTATACTTTAGGTTATTAAATAGTTCTCCTCTGACCTTCTCATACAGAGGGCAATAAAAGACAAAATGATACTCGTTCTCGATTTCATTGAGATCACACATTTGGTAGATCCCATCTTCCTCGTCGAGCCCAGCATAACGGCCTGTTTCTATGTACAGTGGAAGTCTACCTCCTCTAATCTGTGCACAGACTGACCTTTTTTTTCTTTGGTAGATTAAATAAAACATAATTTTCAGCACAATATTCGCTTTTAATCTCCCTGTATGTGCGTAGTTTTGGTTTGCTCCACATCTCTTCGGCCCAGTTACACTTGACCTTCTCTATAAGTGTTTCTTTCAACCTTACAATATTAACCTGATTCAAACCAAGAAAAACATCCTCACTTCCACATTCACTGAGCATATTACGCATGTCCTCTGTCCATGGTCCCTTCACTTCTATGTCCCAGTTAAATATTTTCTTATTCGAATAAGCAGGAGCTATTGGCTTCAGTGATGACATATATTTAAAGGCGGACGTTTTATTAGCCTGTCAGCTGGTGCTCGGCTCTGGTATTTATCAGTTCATGCCTCAGTAAGATTTCTCCCATACGTTATCGTTTCAGGGCAATTTTATGGAAATGGCAGCAATAACATTGTTCTGGACTCAGTTCATGGCGCTTAAATTGATGCGAACACTTATCAAAGAATTTCACCTCTCCCTGGCCGCTGTGCGCTGCTTAGCTTGATATAAACTGTGCTGCTGTGTTATGAATAATAAGTTTATTCTTTTTTTTTCAGTTTTATGGGATTATATCGTAGTTCTTCTTTCAAGTCTTAAAATGGCTGAAATTTATCCTTAGTGTTTTGACTAAAGAGGTCTGGAGTTCTGCCAAAGATGATCAAATATTAGACTGTAAAGGTATCAACCAGTGATGTCAATGTATAAAGACTCGTATCCGACCGCTTTTTTAACAAGCCTGCCCGCAACTTGAACCACAAGAAATATATATGAAAAGGACGGACCCGACCCGATTTTTAAAAATAGTCACTGGTCTTTATGAACATTCAATCAGGAGTTCTCAAACTTTTTTGGCCCAGGTCCCCCTTGGAGGGGTGAAATTTTTCCATGTCCCCCCTCATCCTCGCGATACTGAAAATGATAAAAAACCACTTCAACAATGATTATTATGAAACAATGATAACCTTTTTTAATAGTGCTTTTGTGCAAACCAGCCACATTTTCAGGTATTATAATATAAATGAACACTTCAGAAACAACAATTTTAAATAATTTTAAAATAATAAACGGAACAAAAGACACACAAAACCGTGTGTGTGTGTGTGTGTGTGACAGACAGACAGACAGACAGACAGAGACTTAATGAGAGGGATGAGCTTGTCAAACTCAATATAACTATCAATGTACTTTCTCTTTTTAGGGTTAGGGTGTTTGTTTTTGTCATTGTCATTTTCATTGTCATTTCTTTTACCACTTCTTGAGGAACTTGGCGGACACAAAAATCGATCCATGTTCGCTGCAGGGTGGCTAAAAATAGCCTGTGACTCGCTCTGTCGCAATTTAGTCAAGCTAGCATCAAACAGCGCTGTTACTTCCGCCCGCTCGCTACAAAATAAAACTTCCGCATTTCAAAATAAAACGGCAAAAAAACAAAAAAAACAAAACAAAACCGTGAATAATTTCGTGTACCCCCTGGACATGCGCCACGTCCCCCTAGGGGTCCGCGGACCCCAGTTTGACAACCGTGGCATTAAATGACCTTACTCACATACCTGTATTTATTTCTGTGTTAAAGTCCGATGTCTTTGCTTATAAGTTAATATGTTGAGAAGATATTATATATCATCATTCAAAACCAAAGAGACATTTGAACCTGGTTTCCACAGAAAAGCCACTCGTCATCTTTAAAAATCTCAGCCTTACTTCTTTTGTTTGTTGGTTTCCGGAGCTTCTACTCTCCCAACTTGACTTTCTCTCTCGCTCCCTCCATACCATAGGATACTGACGACGCACGTCACCTTCACAGAAGTTCAGTTACTAAAGTGTATTTACCAGGTTATTTTAATGTTTATCTCAAATGACCCGACCGACCGTAACTCAAATATCATTACAAATATTTTTCAATGATCCATAACTCCAGCCAGTGGAGGGGACACACCACTTTCAAACGCAGCATGTGTTGGTAACTCAGGGTGACCCATCAGATTCCAAAAGGAGCGTGGGAAAGTGGTTTTCAGCCGAATGGCACCTTTAACAGTGATTAGCTTGTGAATGATAGATGATATATAAGCAAACAATGACCTTACATGACTCCCAAATGGTAAACAGATAAATATTGAATTCCAATACTGTCTTGTTTTGGCTTTTTTTTCTCCATGCAGATACATTGGCTACGTGTGTAGCATGGTGTCAGAGAAGCCCAGTTTACCCCATTCCAAGCCTTTAGTCATCAAAGCCCTTACCATGACCCCCGTCCCATGTTTCAACAAACAACGTAGCGGCTGCCGGCCGTTCTGCGACGTCCTCATCGGAGAAACCAAGATCTTCACCACTGCACAGGAGTATGAAAGAATGAGGTAAAGGTTGGATACTAGTCCCCAAAGTAAAAGTTTAACCCCCCAGACACATGGCATTTTGGAGTAAAATAACACAGTCTAGAACAGAATTGGAGCAGTGTACGCATGAAAACTGTTTCCTTCCTTATAAATACTTGTTCCCATTCATTCATTATCTGAACCCGCTTTATCCACACTAGGGTCACGGGGGTCACTGGGGGCCTAATCCAGCTACAATGGGCGAAGGCGGGGTACACCCTGTATGAGACGCCAGTTCATGGCAGGGCTGAACATATATAGACAAACAATCACTCTCACATTCACACCTATGGACAATTTTAGATTAACCAATTAACCTATCAGTGCATGTGTTTGGATGGTGGGAGGAAACCGGAGTGCCCAGCGAAAACCCACGCGGACACGGGGAGGACATGCAAACTCCACACAGAAAGGTCTGGTACGGGATTCGAACCAGGGTCCTTCTTGCTGTGAGGCACGAGTGCTAACCACTGCACCACCGTGCTAACCACTGCACCACCGTGCTAACCACTGCACCACCGTGCTAACCACTGCACCACCGTGCTAACCACTGCACCACCGTGCTAACCACTGCACCACCGTGCTAACCACTGCACCACCGTGCCGCCCTACTTGTTCCCAATTCATGCTTAATTAATTTCCTCATTTCTTACTGTTTCTTCCTCCAGAGAGCACAGGCTCCAAGAGGGGAAGGTGGTCTTCCCTCTGGGTGTAAGCGTACAAGGAGACGTAGTGGTTTCTGTCTACCACATGAGATCTACCATCGGAGGACGTCTGCAGGCCAAGGTACACTGGTCTGCATGTACAGTTCTGTGATGTGTCCAATAGCAGCTGTTTAACTCCTAAAGACCCAAACATCCACTGGCAAACAAAAGCATCTGCTGATCTAATATTTTAATAACTATAATATCTACTACTGTATGGATCCACTAACATGTGTAAAATGCAGTTTGTCCTCTTTTTATGGTCATTAGATATGACCCATTTGGACATTGAGAGGCTCTGTAGTGAACATAAGAATCACCATAATCTTTTATAACATCAATTAAATAGTGAAACCCATTGAGCTTGAGAAATGATAGTTGCTGTCTGGACCAGCCCCCCCTCCTGCATTTATACATGGACGTTCATCTATAGCCTGTCCGTCCATGGGAGTGGATCTGTCCTTCAATGTGGTTCTCCTCAAGATTTCTTATTTTTCCCACTGGGTTTGGAAGTTTTTTCTTGCCGAGAAGGAGGGTCTAAGGACAGGGGGGGAGGGTCTAAGGACAGGGGATGCTTGGGACTTTTCATGTATCTCTGTAGTTGATTATGTTTTTGTAAAGCCCTCTGAGACGACTTTGTTGTGATTTAGGGCTTTATAAATAGAATTGAATTGAATTGAATGAAGACACTTGTTTTATTTTCAGTTATTGATATCTTTGCTGAAAAAGTCACTTTTTCTTGAGATTTCTCTATTGTGAAATAATAACTTGAATTTACTCTGAATTATCTTGTAAATCTAAATTACTTTAGGAAAATGCATGATTTACAGTGAAAAATGCAAAATACAATATTTTATCCACATATCCATCCACTGTCACTAGCTGCATTTCCTTTACAGTTTTTTTGCAAACAATAGCGATATTCTTAAAATTTATACAAAGAATATATGCGCTTTGAACCTGTTTCCAGTGGCGGTTGTTCTAGGCAGGAGCGTCATAAATCTTGTGAAATATCATCCCACGAGATTTCACTGGACCTTTCGATGTCTTGATATCACGCTGCATTTCTCTGCTGTTTTCTGTCTCCAAAATGGCACTGATGTTTTTCTCATGAATTATTTCCAGAAAAGTCTCCTCCTTTGTCTATGTATATCACTCCGAGAGAAGTGATCATGTGACCTCTGACGTGTAATTGCAGAAAAAGTCTGTGCTTTTGCGATATATTAGAATATGAAAACATCTGAAAAAGCAGACCGTAAAAACTTTGTATCGATATTTAAGTGTTTTTTTTCAACATTCAGGTGTTTCCATTAACAGTTTTTGATACCGCTATTTACATTTAGCGAATTTCCAAAGGTAACAGAAACACAGCTACTGATCTCACTCCATGGGTTTTACTGGTGAATCAAAATTATAGAAGATGACAGTGTTTCCACAGTAACTACAAAGCCTCTGATCATCCAAATGTGTCATATCTGATGACCATGAAAAGATGACAAACTGTATTTTACACCAGTTATTTACACGTGTTGATAAGAATTAGTGGATCAACAGGTATTAAACAGTGTTGATCAGCAGATGGTTTGTGTTACTGGCTTTTTAGGTAATTTATGGGTTAAGAAAGATTAAATAGAGAGAAAATTTCACTTGAGAACTCCCACAAAAGTAGCATTGGGTGTTTATAGGTTAAGAGCTAACATCATTTAAGAGACCAAACTGTTCCTTGTGTTTATTTACTGATAGTGAATGTTTCAGTTAAAAGTAACAGAAAAAAAGGCCTGCTGGCATATGTTGTTGTTGGCTCAGGTTGAAATATCAGCTATTAGTGTCAGGGTGTGGCTACCATTTTTCTGTTTTTTTATTTGATATTTTTGCAGAGGGAGTCAGAACTGAAGTCACAAAATGTCAGAGGGAACGTGTCAGATTAGAATTTAGAGGCTCAGTGTGTAATATTTAGTGATATCTGCAGCAACAGCAAACGTCCTCTGAAAAGTTAATGTTTGGTTGGAGAAAAAATTATTATAACATCAAAACTCATCAACAACAACTGTTACACAATGAAGTACTAAGTCCTGTATCATGTGATTAAAACATATTGAAAACAAAACATGGAATGTCTAAAAGCACTGTTTTTGTCAGTAAAATCCCACATATATTGATGGAGGAACTGAAATAATTTTGGTTATTTAAAAAAAAAATGAAAATGGCTATATCAGCTGAGAAATGAAACTCTTATGCACTATTTTTGTTGTTATCATTATGTTTGCCCAAACAAATGTACATTTACTTGTATCAGGCATTAAAATGAACAAGAAATTGAAGAAAACAAGGGCTGTTTTAATATTGTTTTCTGTGGCTCTAACTATACCTCTTCTTCTAGTTACGAATGACACTTTGAAAGTGTATAATGACAAATAAAGTACTTTACCTTTACCTTACACTTCTTCTTCCTCTGCTTTCAGGTGTCAAACACACAGATTTTCCAGATCCAGTTCCACACTGGCTTTATTGCTCCTGGAACCACCATGTTAAAGTTCAACAAGTAAGATATTTTCTTATATATGATTCTCATCTATTGGTCTATGACTTTAGCAATTAATGTTTGTGATTAGCCATTAACCTCAGAAGCTAGCAGGATGCACACAACACTGCTATAATGGCAAATAAAATTCTGTCAGTAGAACTCGTATCCTTTGTCCAGCTTTGGCATTTTCACTGTTGACTTCATTCACAGTCGTACCACATCGTCTGGTCCAACTTTTGGAAGATGTCCAGCACTGACGAGAAGTTGCTATGGAGCAGAAATGACAACACACTTTGATTTCTGGTTATCAAAACAAATAAATATTGACCTATAGAGCAAACTCGTTGCCTCATTATATCCCCAAAACGCGGCATGTCGGGAATGTAAGATTGTGCGTGTGCCGTCACTAGATAAGGTCTTTTAAGGTCTTTCGTGTTAATGTGATAACTTTTGAACAGCTGGATGGATTTGTCACAAATTTGATGTGCTAATGCTCTAGGACAGGCACATGAACTCAATGGGTGTTGGATGCTGACAATTTCAAGATGGCCGACTTTGGCCTGTAACTTTAGACCGGGTGGACGGATTCCCACCAAATTCAGCTCGAATGGTTGTTCCTGGTGATGAGCCATGTTGTCTAGCAGCTAGCAACTGGTGTTACGGCAATGTTTGCTAGCTGCTACGTCTCTGCGACTACAACATTACGTGTCGTATTTGTGTCGTCATGAGGCAGGGCGGGCTCCAATCCCGCCCCTCGCGATTTGATTGGTCCGACCCATTTTGGATTTTCAGATCCTAGGCTGTCTAGTCTGTCTCCCCGTAGCAAATACCATTTGCGGCCACTGGGGACAGACTAGATCCTAGGCTATGGGTGGACAGGAGTGGTGGAAATGATAGGTGACTGGAAGCATCACGTTTTGGGGATATACCGTTAGCAGTCAGAGATGACTGCATAGGCCTAGTTCTTATATGTGTTATTTGTGTCCTCAGACCAGAACTGGATGCAACTGACTCTCCTGAGAAGTATCCTCAGCTGTTCCACATGATCCTGGATGTGGAGGTGGAGGGGACGGACAAGCAGAAAGACTTGACGCCACCTTGGGAGCAGTTCCCATGTAAAGACCTCAGTCCTAATGTGCTCTTCTCCTGCCACCAAGAACATCAGGACGCCTTGGCTATCGCTGGTACTGTGGGGACGGGACATCTGCTCTCACATAAACTAATATTACTCAGAAATCAAATCCTAATCATAAGCCATCACTGATCACTCTCTAAATCAAGTTTTTAACATCTGCTGTTAAGAACTGCCAAATGTCTGACAGTCCCAAACTCCTTCACATTTTCATCGAAATTCAACCCATAAAGACCCAGTGACAATTCCCAAATTAATTTTTCCTCTCTATTTAACCTTTAAGTAATTTATCATTGTATTATACTCTGTATTTTAGCTTTTTTTCTGTGAAAATCTGATGATTTCTTATATTTAATTCAGGGATCCTACAGATGTTCATAAAAGTTCATAAGTTGAGTTATTATATCAGAAACAGAGAAAACAGATGAAAAAGTGAGTTTTCATCAAAGATATTAATATCTGAACATAAAAACAAGTGTCTATCCATTGTGATTTATCAAATCACAAATGGTCATCATATCTGATGACCATAGAAAGATGACAAACTGTATTTCACATTAATTATTTACATGTATTGATAGGACTGATCAACAGGAATGAAACCATTTATTTTTTATTTTATGTTTTTTATTTTATTTTATTAGTGATAGTTAACAACACATTGTAGACAGACAAGCAACAAGACATAAATCAGACAAAAAAATCCCAAACAAAACAGAAACGACGACAGACTAATGACAAACAACAATAATGACAACATCATTAATTAAACATTTTAGTTATATATCCTTTATTTCAGGGGTGTCAAACTCATGTTAGTTCAGGGGCCACATTCAGCTACATTTGATCTGAATCGAGCCGAACCAGTGAAATAACATAATAATAATAATACATAAATAATATCAACTGCAAAAATTTTCTCCTCAGAACCCGATATTTTAGTGTAAATATGTGAAAATATTAACATTTACAAAGAGAAAACATTATAGTTGTGATTATTTATAGACCATTACCTCCGTCAAGGAGGTATTACATTTGAGTCTGTTTATTTGTTTTTCTGTCTGTCGGTTTGTTTGTTTGTTTTTCTGTCTGTCGGTTTGTTTGTTTGTTTGTCTGTCAGCAGGATTACACAAAAAGTTCTGAACGGATTGTGATACAATTTTTCAGATGTGTTGGGAGTGTCACAAAGAACAAATGTTAAAATTTTGGTAGTGATCCGGAAGAGATCCCAGATACTGGATCACTTTGAAATATATTCTCCATTTACCGCAATGTAAAATTTCATGTACTTACCACTGATAAATACAGAGGATCAGGATATAAGATCAGTTGATATTTTTGGTTGACTGTGGATGTTTGGGTATTTATGGGTTAATGACTCAACCATACATGCTTATACACTCATTTCTGTAGTCATGTGTAGGTTACACATTCATGAAGGTATTACTAGAACACATCCATGCACATTCCTATCAGAAACACAAAGAAACTAATGTGACTTTCACTTTTGCCCCTACAAGATGAGATGGAGGGCTTGGATCTGGAGGGTAAGACAGTAGAGTAGAGCATAGACCCATTAGAGAAAGTGTTCAATACAGTCACGTCAACTAACACTACTTGGTTCAGTTCAGTCAAGGAGAAAATGAACCATGGTATTTTATTGTATTGTAATATTCACAAGATAAAACTATATTTTTTCCTGGCAGTTATTGGCTTTTGTTTTAACTATGTGCATTGACTGAACTGAAACAACATGAATCCCAATCCTCATCATGAAGCAATATATCATTTTGGTAGAAAATATTCAGTCAAATTTGGTGTAAATATGTCTGCGGACCTGAATATACAACTAGCGTTGAGCTCGTCCCTTAATTATGTGTTTTAAAAACTAGATTAGCACACAACCCTGTCGCCTTTAAGTTAGGTTCAATCAAAAACACACTTCATCACCATAAGTAGGTAAAAAATAAACATGTTCTACCAAAGTGACATATTGCAGTAGTAGTCAAATACCTGCTTAGTGCAAGGTTTATTATCCTGTTTAAAAAGCAAACTGTATATTTTATTGATTGGATTCTCGTAAATGAAGATTTATTGGGTTGTTTCCTTCACTCCCCCAATCAGCTAAAAGCAGAGTCTAGTGGCAGGTTCCAAAATGTGCAGAGTAAAACAGGACAGTGCAGAAGTATCAGGACGGCAGCTTGTGCTTGTGGTAGAGTTAATATCTGTAGTGGCTTCTTTTTCCCTCTTTTATCCTTGTCCCCATTTTGGTCTTAACCTACTCCCTACTGCTCACTGATAGGAACGTGTCCGCCTTCTGCCCAGTCAATTTCCTGTGTTTGCTTTGTCATCTCGTCCACTTGCTATCGTCTCCACATTGCATTATTTCTTGGTGTGGTCAGAAATTCTATTTTTCCTTTTTGTCTCCTTCTCATCCCGCGTCCACCTATTTTTTATTTTTTTTTCTGTTTTATCCTCCTGCAGAGCCGAGCCGCCCCCACGGAGGTTCTGACAACCGGGCCCATGGTGAAGAAAGCGAGCCCTCCGATGACGAGATGCTCTCTCTCTCCAGCCAGCGAAGCAGCACCAGCACGGCGCCGCAGAAACCGGACCCCCCAGCGCCGTCTGCCCCCGTGCCTGCCCAGGAAGTGGACCTTCTAGGCCTGGGGGGGGGCGAGATCAATCCACCATCATCCCAGCCTACGTCCACAGCAGCTGCGACTACAGACCTCCTCGGGGATCTGTTTGGAGCCCCGTCACAGCCGGCCAGCGGTCCCTCCTCCACTCAGTCAACGCCACACAAAGTAGTCCCCAACACTGCCTCGCCCTGCCCGTCTCCTGCCCCACCAGGTCTGCATCCAGACAGAAAAGTCCAAACAAATTGGAAATAAATAAATCAATGTTCCTAATCCTAACTTCAAGGAGTCACAAAACTTTAGCAGTATGGCCATGACATAGACTGTTAGATGAACATTACATTTAGTTATAAGTAGTGTTAAAAAGGTTTTAAATTGAATTTGTAGGAACCTGTAGGAACCCTGCATGAAACACTGAACATATTACCAGACTTAAATATTAAGGATCTTGTTCTGAATTCTCCATACCATAATAATTAAACTATTTAAAGATGGTGATTATCCACTGTTTTATAGAGTGGTGATATGGGAACCGTGATGATTTTAATCTATAGATATTATTCAACATTTTGCATTATGATGGAGGTGATACCAAAGACAGCCTAATGGAAAACCAAAACAGCAGTTGCAGTCGAACTGAGTTGAGCTGCTACCGTGTTGCACAATTCCCCCCAGTAGATCAATTATTCAACACGTTAACTCATTTTAATTGTGTTTTCGCCTCAGCGTTTGATCCCTTTGGGACGGGGCCCATGCCTAAGCCTCAGGACATGATGGGTTCTTTCCTTGGACCAGGTAACGTGGTGCAACCAGACCCCTTCCTGCATGCTGCTCGCTCTCCATCACCCACCCTACAGCCTCCAGGCCTGGGTAAGGCATGCTGCTCTGCTGCACACTGCTACATAGCATTTATAACATAATAACCCACTGAAAGAATCTACTCCAGATGAGGGTAAGGCACGTTACAGTCCTGGTCCCAATGTCCACGCTCACAAACCCACAGACTTTGAAGCACATTCCTGTTAAATTTGAGACCCTATTATAAGTGCCCCACTGCCAAACAGTCATGAGAACATTTGGGCTGTTTATGGCCGTTGTCTGTACTTTACATTTCTGGAACCTTTGCCTGAAGAAATTACCCACAGTTCATAGCGCACTGACTTCAAACACATGTTTATGATTGGAAGCTCCAAGGCATTAAAATAATGATAAACAAAAAAATATACTGGTGGCCTACATTTCCAAAGAAGCACTAGAATAACAAGGATTTAATATGGCATAAAAAGACACAAACTGAGAGGAATGTAAACATTTTCTACACAGCCTGGCCAGAAACACACTCTTCTTTTATTGGATCATCTTTGGCTTTGATCACAGAATGGATTCCCAGTGTTGTTTTTATGATTGTATGCACAGACACTAGCCTAGCTAGCCTATATGATAAAAAGTCAAATTTCTGAGATAAAAAAGCTAATTTGTTCAATAAATGCCAAAATTGCGAGATAAAAAGTAAAAATTCCAAGTCACTAAGAACAACTGGAATTAATCCATATATAAGGCGCTCTGGATTATAAAGCGTACTGTGTTTTTTAAAGAAAATTTAAGTATTTTAAGTGCGCCTTATCTCATCTTGCCACCTGAACCAACTTTATCCTCACTAGGGTCACAGGGGTCACTGGGGGCTTAATCCAGCTACAATGGGTGAAGGCGGGGTACACCCTGTATGAGTCTCCAGTTCATCTCAGGGCTGAATATATATATAGACAAACAATCACTCTCACATTCACATCTATAGACAATTTAGATTAACTAGTTAACCAGTTAACCTATCAGTGCATGTGTTTGGATGGTGGGAGGAGCCACAGTACCTGGAGAAAACCCACGCAGACATGAGGAGAACATGTAAACTCCCCACAGAAAGGTCTGGTGTGGTAATTGAACCAACAACCTTCTGTCTTTGAGGCACGAGTGCTAACCACTGCACCACCTAAGTGTGCCTTATAGTCCAGAAAATACTGTAAAACTAACAGTTACTTTTCTTTAAGAACATGTAAAATAAAACCCAAATGCATCACAGTGTGAATTCCTCAGTAATGTTAATAAAGTCTGTTAAAGTTTTATGATTTGGCCTTTGGGTGGAGATTGGGATCAAGTCTGCACATCTACTGCTATGCCCTGGGCTTTTACAGATTGGTTGAATGTTTGGCTTTCTACACTCATTTCTGCATTTTCACAGTTGCCTCTCCTTATTGCTTGCTGACACACTGGCTTTGCAATAGATGACTGTTTTTTTTTTTATCACTGCTGTTTGGCAATGAATTGAGTTTGCATGATAAGGGCTGCAGTTCATTTTATTACCCCTGTGTAGACACTGCACAAGGTTGACATTTCACCTTCAGCATGGATTGTTCCTGAGTAGCAGAATTACATTTTTTGGCTTGAAGCCGATTGAACACACTACAGCATTTATGTAGATTCAGACTTTGGACGTTTTACAGAGACTGGGATTCACACATAATTAAGTAAACAAGAACAAAATCAGCTGAGTAGTGTATGATAAGGTTTTTAACCCTCCTGTTGTCCATTCTCCATATTCTGTATTTATTGTGTAGAACTAATACATGTACAAAATAAAGGTTAAGATGTGCAACACAGAGATAATAAGATAATACATATAATAGAACCTCAAAATACAGAGAAACTGTGGTCTGCGTGCTATCATCATTTTCTGTTCTGCTGTTCCATAATGTTCAAATGAACTTTATTTAAAACAATATACATTGCCTAGGACTGAGTGAACCACTAGATGGAGCTAAAACAAATGTGGAAGATCTATAAAACAAACATTTCATTTATTTATCTCAAACATAATAACAAAAACAAGATAAATGAATAAATAAAATAAGTAAGAAAATAATATGCAAAATATGCACTCATATATATACAACCTAAATATAACCATAAATTGTTTGAGAGGGGGCAGAAAGAAACACCATGCTTATCTATTCCTGCCCCCTCCTTAACTTCCAAAAAATAGTTTAGTTTATGCACTATATGCACAATAAAATATAACAAATACATTAACAAGTAAAAATACAGAACAAAGACAGTGCAAGAGAAGCAAAAAGCTTATTATGTTTATATAGATCCTCCCTTCATTAACTTAATTAACACTCAAAATGGATCAAATGTGAAAAGTAACTTAAAAAAAGTCAATAAAATAATACAATAAAATGAATAACAAAGACATGAGTTAAATAAGACTTTTAGGACAAATAATAAAAAGAAATAAAAAACCTAGAAAAATGAGCAGTTATTTATAAAAGCAGTTTTAAGTATGACCTTTGACCTTTAAAATAGTGGGAAGGAACATGATTTCAATGATTTATTCAAGTTATTCCAAACACGGGGGTCCCTGGACATGACAGTAAATTGTCGTTGGTTGGATTTTGTATTAATTGGCCTTAAGTAATGAAATAAAATTACCAACATTTTATAGCACCTGAGATGTAAACTGTTCTTACTAATAGCAAAGAAAAATATAAATCACATGAGTATATACGACTACACACAGTCCTTTTACACAAATATATACACATATACGTTATATAGATGCACAAATGCATCCACAACAGCAACTAGAAACATTCATTAACAAACCTTTACTAGCACAGAAGTACCTTTAAGATTCATTCTTTTTTATATTGATCTATTAACAGCTGTTTGTAACAAAATATGAAGCTCTTTATGTTGTTACACATCTTGAGTTGAACATCCACACTGTTCCTCAGGGTAATAACCCCACAAACTGAGATGTACATGCTTTTATGAGTTGTACGGACTGCAATATGTCTGACATTTAATTCCCACCTCAATTTATACCCATCTAATCTATGAATGAAAAATGTCATGATGCTCTGATTTTAGCTCTATATACAAACTGAGCAGTTTGAAACTTAACTAAATACATACATTTTAATTCTTTCAATGTTAAGAAAACCATGTTCGTATGATTAAATAACCTGCATGATGTATTGTCCGTATTACTTCTGTACAGTATGTATTCCCCTATACTTCCACACAATAGGATAAATATGGAACAACTAAGGCACAGTATAAAATATATAAAGCATCTTTCTTGAGAATGTATTTGGATTTATTTATTATCCCAATACTCTTGGAGATCTTTGACCACAAACACTTTATGTATGGTTTCCAGCAGAGCTTGTGATGTATTAAAACACTCAAAAGTTAGTAATAAAATCCATTTTCTTATTATAAATTTATAGAAACAAATGATGTATGTTCTTTATTACATAGAAAATGAAAGTAAATCTTCACGTTTCAACACAAGCATCTGTGATGTCAACCAGAACCACCTGAATCTGTGAAAGAAATATAATTATAAGGGAAAAATGTTCAGTGATGCTAAAAACTCCAGAAGTCATTTCTAATGCCTGGTTACTGTTCACCCACCTTCCAGATGTTTCCTCTGCTCCATCGGCCCCATGACAATGCCCCTCATCAAAGTCACACCTGCTATCATTGTCTTCAGCTGCGTTGGTTTATGTCACTCATTCTCACTCAGTGTGTTTTGTTAAACCTCTATGTTGACAAACCGTCATTTCTTGAATAGGACGGAGTTCCCCCGTTCCACCCACAACCCCAACTGTCAACATTCAGCAGCAAAATGCCATGGGAGGATGGGACTGGAACAGGCCTGCAACAACAAGCACAGGTAAAAAATAATAATAGAAAAAAACACAAACACACACAGAAATGCAAATACCGTATTTTCTGCACTATAAGGCGCACTGGACTATAAGGTCCATTAAGTGTAGTCAAATTTAAGAGATAAAAAGTCAAAAATTACACAGAAGACATTAATAATAAAGGAAGTTAAAATCATTTGACATCAATTCAATGTAAAATGGATCAGACCATAATCATAATGAACAATTAATTATGAAAACCATAAATTTTCTTCTTTTAGTGTAAAAAAAACGGGAATAAATAAATAAAAGTACTAGGTTGTTACAAAAAATGTGAATAATGTGAAATGTTTGTGGAATTTTACCAATATTCTGAATGTTCCTAATGTGTGTATATATAAATCCACTGTTATCTTTAAGTTGTGACACACATGTATAAATGATAAACTTAAATGAAATATTGCACTTATTTTTCTTAAGAATTTTGTGGTTAATATTTTTGTTCATGTTATGTTATGTTCGTACATGTCAACATTTTCATTGTGGAATATGACTTTTTTTTTTGCTCAAAAACAGAGAAAACTTTGGAATAAACATTATTTATATATTTTTTATCCCATTATCTCTATTATTTTACTTTATACCATATTAGACTGAATGTGGCCCCTGAACTCACATTAATTTGACACCCCTGTCTTATCTTATCATATATATGTCTCAGTACTTTTTACCCCACTACAGTTCTCTGTCTATTTTTTAATTTAATTTAATTTTTTTAATAAAGGAGGCTTTGGCATGGGCAGTCGGTCGGCCACTACTAGTCCCACCAGCTCAGTCCACAGCACCCCCACCCACCAAACCAAGCCAAACACACTGGACCCGTTCGCTGACATCGGAAACCTGGGAGGAAGCCTCGGAGGTTAGTTGTTGAAAGACCAAAAAAAACCCCTTTCCTTAATAAAAGCCCCTGTAGGTGTGAATATGAGAGTGAATGGTTGTTTATCTGTATATGATCTGCCAGCATGGGCAGGACATGTCTGCTGGGACCCTCAGACCCTTTCAAAGACTTAAAAAAATGAAGGAATTCAAACTCTCATTTACATCATTATAGTATGACTGTCAAAATTAATGCATAACTCAGATTAATTCATCAATTTTAACACAAATAAATGGAACAGTTACTTCCAGTTGTTTTGTTTAAACTGTTGAAGGTGTTGAATAGACATGTTAATTACATATATATTTATATTTTTTTTTAGGTTTCAGATATTTTATCACATTTTTAATGTATTTTAGAAGATTTTTTGAATACAGTTTAGATATTTCATCACTTTTTTGCATTAGCTAATTTTCTTTGTGAACGTTAGTGGATTTTTGCATGTTTTTTTTCCTGCATTTTTTGTGTTTCTTTTGTGTATTTTTTTGAACATTTGTTTACAACCTCATTTTTCACAGAACTGACACACAATCCATTCAACTATCATGGAGACCAAAGCAGTATAAAAAATAACCACAGAAGTTGACCTTTAACTGCAAAGATATTCACTTCTTTCTTGAGTCTATTTTTGTTCATTGAAAATGAAACAACTAATACAGATTAAAAATGAAAATTCCATCATGATGAATCTAAACCAACCCTGTGATTAATCTGATCAAAAATGATAATCATTTGACAGCTCTAATTACGATTATATGTGATGACTGGATACAACCAGAAGTGTTGATTCTCTGTGTGTGTCGTTACTGACCTTCCCTCTTCTGTCCAACAGGAGGTTCGGGGTTCTCCAGTAAGCCCACCACCCCTACAGGAACAACCCCTTCCTTCCCCCCCATGGGCTCCCCATCCCGGCCTCCCCCCTCCCCGCAGCACACAGGGGGGTGGCAGTCCCACACAGGAGCGGGGTTCCCTTCATGGCAGCCTGGTGGGGGCACCGCTGGAGGGTGGCAACCCCAAGGACAAGGACCCGCCCCACAGCCAAAGCCCAGCCCCAGCCACACCGCCATGCCTCACACCTCACCCCAGAACAGACCCAACTACAATGTCAGCTTCTCCGCCATGGGGGGAGGCTCACCCAGCGCAGGAAACAAAGCACAGGCCAACATGGGTGAGGAGGGGGAGGAGGAGGGTGTGGGGGAGGAAGAGGAGCTGAGATGCTGCGTGTTATTCAATTCAAGTCAGTTTTATATGTAGAGCCCCAAAATCACAACAAGGTCATCTCATAGGGCTTTATAGAGTTAAGCCTAATTTATATCCTCTGTTAATTATGGACACAGATGTTTTCATCCGGTTCCAGAGGTAGTTTCACTTGTCACTTTGTCCATTGAGCTCCGGGCGAAACAGAGCAATACCACAGGAAAATGTGGGGGCAATTGAGGGCTAATGTGCTCATGCCTACGGGTCCGAGTAAGCGGGAGAGCAGCAGATCCCTAGAGGACTTCAATAATATGGACTGAGGCATAAATACCAGCTCCAGGAGCAACGTTAGGAACGGAAAAACTAATTTTGTTTAGTTCCAGAGGTATAAATTAGGCTTTAGTTTGAAAAAAAGACAATGAAATACACCAGTGGTCCAGAAAATCCTGTAAAAATTATATGGTTTGGTGCCTGTAGGGGGCGCTAAAGGAACATGAGAAACCACATCTCCATGAAACCATAATGTGAGTACGATAGTGCAGTGAATAAACCTCTGATCTGGAATATAAAGCAAAGACCACGTTCACTTTCAGGCCTATAGAGACAAAGAAAACACCATTTTACAGTACCTTATATTTTCAAACTGTTTTACTGTTAACTTACACTGTATTGCTTCAAATTACAATGGATAAATAAAACAGAGTAAATCCAACCCCATTCAAGTCATTTTTATTTATAGAGCATAAATTTAACCCTTAAGATCCTGATTCTATTCTGGCTGGGGTTTTTTTATTTAGTATATACTACATAAAAATAATTTAACATGCCCATGCTTGTTTTTTTTCATTATATAAAGAGATAGTTATCATTTCACTATAATCTACTTCATTTACATATTGGACCAAAACATCCACAAAAATCATTACATAGAGCAGTAGAGTATTTAAATTAAATTAAAATTTCTATCTTCTAACAAACACCTTGTGGAGCAGCATTCCTAATTTCGTTATATGCAACTGTTATATAATGACAATAAAGACTTTAACTTGACTATCAGCTGATTCCACCACTTTACCCAGTTTGTAAAATGTTGAGTATTTAGACAGAAAGTCAACGTCTGCTGTCCCCTCCCACCAGTATAAATGTGCTTTTATGTTTAAAGATTTTCTACTAGCAAATTAAAACAATCATATTTCCAGTTTTCAGTAGCCTATCAGTACCAAAAAACAAAACTGGGAGAGAGTTTCAAATCTGCACTTTCCAGTAAAGTTGACATGTGACAGAGTTTTTTTTAATGACTCTTTAAAGACACCACATGATCTGATGACAGGCCTAAAAGTTTTAAACAACCACACAAGTTCCAAAGTGCTGCACAATAAAATAAACACAATAAAACCAAATAAAAGCTAAAACTACTAAGATTTTAAAAAACACAGTAAATAAATTAATAAACAAGTAAATGGACTGTTCATCCCAGATAAAATATCCATGCACGTGAAAATCAACATCCTATGTTGTATAAAAAGTCAAGGAGAATAAGTGGGTTTGAAACAGGACAGTTCAGATGTCTACCTAATGTGTTCTAAAGCTTTAGACAACAGTATCATCAAAAGTATGTTTGTTTGTTTTCAGGTTCAAAGCCCAGGGCCTCAGACGCCAACTTTGATGACCTACTGTCTGGTCAGGGCTTCGCAGGGACCAAAGAGAAGAGAGGGCCCAGGACTATAGCAGAGATGAGGAAAGAGGAGATGGCCAAAGAGATGGACCCCGAGAAAATAAAGGTACGCTTTCTAATGTCTGCATCAGTTCCATTTGCTGTTACTTCGACACAAATAGAGAATAAAAAGGTATTATTGGAAAAATATACTTTATGAGCAATCAGACTGAGTATCACTTTAAATGAATGGGAGGTGAGAAGAGAGGAGTAGGTGTTTTAAATCATTCGCTCATTTGGTTTTCAAAATAAAACAAGAAATCAAGTCATTTCTTCATTATTTGTTTCCAAAACCAAAATGAAAAAACAGGTAACGATGCGGTTTTTCACTTTTCCTTTTTGTGGTTAAATGAATAATGGAAAAAAAAAAAAACAGATAACGGCCATTTTCCATTTTATCCAATTTTGACCTGAAGCAAATTGAATTAACTGGAAATTACCTTTGACCCGCAGTGACAAAGATGTAAACCTATGTCCTATTTGGGGAAACTAAGAGGGTCACCCTAAGACCTGAAGATATGACCATGGAGAAAACTGTTGTCATATCATACCATAATGATCTTCAAGTCCAGTGGACATGTTTCTTTGGGTTGTTAAGATTCATTTACAGTTTACTCAATTTGCTTCAGGTCAAAATTGGATAAAACGGGAAATGGTCATTATCCGTTTTTAGGCTTTCGCCGCGTCCCACGTCGGGCACAAGGCCTATTGAAACTGCTTGCAGTTTGATCTGATTCTGCTCTTTGAGCTCTAATTTGACCCTCTGAACATGCACGAAAACTCACCAAATTTTGCACACACTTCAGAAGTGTGAAAAATTGAGAGTATTTAAAGGTTTCGTAAACCCAGTAAAGAAATGTGTCTACAGCGCCCCCTAGGATAGTGAAAATAGTTTGTATTAGGCCAGATCACGCCCTAGTAAAGTTAGAGCTATGAAAATTGGTACACATGTTCGCCATGTGATGATGAACAAAAAACCTTATGATGACCACGCCCATAAACCAACAGGAAGTCCGCCATCTTGAATTGAAATTTTTTAAAATTTTGAGTCATGGATTTTCACTGTCATTGGAATTTAACAGCTACAGCGAAGGCCTTTGAGACTGCTTGCAGTTTTAATTTCTATTATTCTTTTAAACACAAAAAGGAAAACAAAAAAAATGCATTACTATCCGTTTTTTAATTTTGGTTTTGGAAATGTAGAAATGAGTTGTTTGGTTTTATTTTTGGTTTTATTTTGAAAAAGGAATGAACGAATGATACACGGATTGTTTTTAGCAGGCAGAATTGATCTTGAATCTTATTTAACTCCTCTTCTTTTTATTCATAAGTTACTAAGTATATTTTTTTACATTTTAGAGTTACTTACATTTTGTATTTAATCGGTTATTTAAGTGATTGTTTTTTATTATTTATTTGCCCTCTTTGTGTCCACCATTGTCAAGACAGAGTAACACAATAGAAGCAATTCACTAGTTCCCAAAAGTAGGATAATGTTTTTCCTGAACGAACAATGAAATAATTACTTGTTTAAAACATTAGAGCAGAGCCAAAGTAAAAGTGTTTCTGCTCATAATTGTTCCAGATCTGGTGGTCGCTGGTTAATCTTTCTGTCTGATGTGTGTGTGTGTGTGTGTCTGTGTGTGTGTGTGTGTGTGTGTGTGTATCCCAGATTCTGGACTGGATCGAGGGTAAGGAGCGTAACATCCGTGCTCTTCTGTCCACCATGCATACGGTGCTGTGGGAGGGGGAGACCCGTTGGAAGCCCGTGGGCATGGCTGACCTGGTTACCCCAGAACAGGTCAAGAAGGTCTATCGTAAAGCTGTCCTTGTTGTCCACCCAGATAAGGTGAGACTGGTACTGCCTGGGGGGTCTTCATCTGTCTGCAGGAAGAAAAAAAAATACTGGCCCTCAAGATGTATCATATCAAGATATAGATATAGAATTCTTAGATCACCAAACTGATGATACTTAGGCTGAATCCCATTTCACCCCTTACCCTCTGTTTTATGCATCCACGTGTTGGGGTAGGGGTGTCTCAGTTCACTTTAAGGCAGAGGGGTACGCAGATATTAGTAAAAATATGTTTATATCCAGGAGAATAACACAACTACAGCAGCAGACATGTTTGTTTAGTTGTGGTTAAAGCTGTAGTTTTTGGTTACATAACAACATGTGGAGTGAACTGATGACGTAGGGGAGTGTTGAAGGGGTGTCCCAATTCATAGAGGTTGGTTTTCAAGCCCTACCCCTTATAGCTCCTTTGAATGGGTAAGGGTAGGGCTAAGAAATAGAAATGGGATTCAGCCTTAGAGGTTTATCCTGAAAGAACAAAAACAGCACAAAGTAAAGTATTAAATAATCAAGAAGCATGGTTTGAGGGTTTTTTTAATTATCATTTTTATTATTTTTTGAGGCAGCTTTATCTTCTCAGGATTTTACATCATACATATGTGTGTGTGTGTGTGTGTGAGTGTGTGTGTGTGTGTGTGTGTGTGTGTATAAAGAGAAACAAACTCAAATGTATTCGTACAGGGGAGCAATGACAGAAAGAGCAAAAATATACACAGTAACTAGAATGGAGTTAATGGGAAACACAACACAACACAACAAGGCTTTACAGAGGTCTATATGCACGTTACTGTTATCAAGTAAAATCAGTCAGTTTTTCCAAGACTTGGTGAATTTGTCTGAATAAAGTTTAACAGAATCAGCTCCTCCATCCTATCGATGTCATTTATAACCTCTATCCAGTCCTCTATTTTTGGTTTATCCTTTATTTAGTGTTAACAGTTTTTTACTTGCCATGTCAGTATTTTGGATAGATAGATAGATAGATAGATAGATAGATAGATAGATAGATAGATAGATAGATAGATAGATAGATAGATAGATAGATAGATAGATAGATAGATAGATAGATAGATAGATAGATAGATAGATAGATAGATAGATAGATAGATCTATCTATCTATCTATCCGATCGATCTATCTATCTATCCGATCGATCTATCTATCCGATCGATCTATCTATCTGATCGATCGATCTATCTATCCGATCGATCGATCTATCTATCCGATCGATCGATCTATCTATCCGATCGATCGATCTATCTATCCGATCGATCTATCTATCCGATCGATCTATCTATCCGATCGATCTATCTATCCGATCAATCGATCTATCTATCCGATCGATCGATCGATCTCATGAGTTCCTTAACCCCTGTTTCTCTTTTCACAAGTGTACAGATTCAAATGGGAAGAAAAACTGGACTTTGAAAATGTCTTCAAGGCCTGTCAATAAGGCAGGTTTAAGACATTAATATAATTGGACATTTATTTCACAGAGGTCATGTGATAAACCATATAAGACATCCCATTCAAATAGTACTTTAATGGTTTTCAAATTTGTCTCACAGCTCATGCAAACGTGTCATTTTCTACAGCGTTCTTCTCCCAATTCTTTCTTCAGTTGTAGTTTATAGGTCATCTGTTCTAGTCAAAGTTAAACAATTTTTAATAATAATATTCATTGTTCAACACTTAAAACCGAAAAGGACCTTTTTCAGACCAGATACGAGACATGACAATAATACCAAAACAACAACTAAAATGATCATACCTTCAACAAAACGATAAGTCAGTGATCCAAAAGTAGGTTTTAACCAGTCAAATAAAGAACTACTGTCCTGGTGAACAGATGTAGCAGTGACATGAAGGTGATGAACTATGTCGTTAATGGTTGCATTATAGTCAGGCACAAAGGTGCAGCATTCAGAGCCGATAACGGCACACGTCCCCCCTTGCGCAGACAAAAGAAAATCCAGAGCCGCTCTGTTTTGCAGGGCCAGCAGTCGAACAGAGGCCAGTTCGCTGGACATGAGCTGCAGCGCTCTCCCAGTTTCATTAGCTATAGTTTCTATCGCATGTGACAGATCAGCTATTTGGTCCAACGCAGACATGACTCCGTAGAAAGGAAGAAGGGGCCCGAGTACGTTCTTTAAACCTGACTGATGGTGTGTCCCGAAGATGTCGGATGTTCCGCGCCGCCTTCGATGAAGAAGTTGCCGTGGCAGTGAGCGGGCCACTCTCATAGCCGGGACAACATACGCCAAACCACAGCGTCCGCTATAATCGACCGGAAGATACGGGTACGCCAGGCTTCCACAGACCCAGTACATCCCCACAGGAGACGAGATGGAGCACATGGCCGTACGATGGGCGAGGGCGTCAAGCCGAGCTGAACCGGCTGCTTCCAAACATTGATGAGGACCAACGTTCAGAGACTCAAAGTTTCTTTGGGTTTCGTTGGGGTCCCATTTATACGTATGAAGGCAGTTGGAACGTCCCACAGGGGTTTTCCCATCGTTCTCCAGGCACCAAGCGAACGGCTGAGGGATGAGCTTGATGGGAACAGGTTTAGGCGATCGAAAGCATCTGTCGCAGTTTCCGTGACCTCCGGAGCAGTTGATTGGCCTCATTTTGGCGAGTTCAGGGCAGTCGGGGTGGGAATAGGACTGGGATGTGTGGATGTGCAGGAGGTGGCAGGTGTCGCAGTCAGAGGCCGGTAACGCCATCAAAGGTAAACCTTCCCCGGCCGTGTACGGCATCAGACCGCACACGTAGCAGCTGGAATTTGGCTGGATGTGCCGAGCCACTTCCCACGCCATCGTCAGGAAAACATTGATGTCTTCGTCGCTTACGTCGGAGGTGTTCGTGTCCGGTAGTGCTCCATCACCGGAGTCCACCAGGATCAGGATCAGAAGATGGAGAACAAAAGGCATCGATCCACAAAAATCTCACAGTTAAGCTCAGATTTTTTCCAAATGTCCTCAGAATGAAGTCAACAAACCTCAGCTCTGGTCAGTTTCAGAAGAGAAGTCTGAACCTGGAAAATGCACAAAGTGGATAAGGAACAAGTGAGCACAACCAGACAAAACATAATGGTTTGTTTATTTACTTATAATCAGAGGAAAATTTGAAAATGAACATAAACATAACAAAAAAAATATATGCAGGGGGAAGATGAAAAGGGTAATGGCTTGTCTGGGATCTTCCCCTGATAACTAAAATATCTGATAAATAATAATAGTGATAAGTCAAATGATATAAATAACAAACAGTTATTAAATAATGCTAATTTAAAATTGGCATCATAACTCCTTCTATAACAAATAAATTAACAAAGAACAAACATTTAAGTAGAAACATAAGCAAGTGATTTAAAAAGAAATATTTGAAAAATGAAGGAAATGTTTTTTTATATTAAACATAATGAAAATGTATCTTATACAAGAACAAAAATACAATGAGCCAAAGGGACGTTAAATATGAAATGTCAAATATGTTTGGGGAAGAAAAGTAGGGGATTTTTATAGACTGTGTTTAAAGGGAATTATTGATATAAAAAAGGGGATATGATTCCACTTTATTATACAGTTGTATTTTACACTCATTTGGGCTACAGAACATCAGTAGATGAATATGATAAATATAGATGAATATGGTTTGTCGAGTTTGGTAAATGTGATGTTAGGAATTTAGATTGAGAAGACCATCAAACATGTCTGGAAGAGAATTATTTAGATAGTCTGTAAATATCAAAAATATTAACAGTCCTAAGTTTTTTAAATAGAGGTGGAGAATGTGTATGAAAGCTGAAGCAGTAGTAGTACTAGTCAGTACTAGTCAGTACTAATCAGTACTAGTCACTATAGTGTGGTTTTGTAGGCACACCCCCACACCACATTCCCATAGGTCAAGTATGGCTATATCAAACTATTTTTTATGATAGTAATAGTTTGTAAATAGTAAATAATACGTTTTCGGAGAGTTTAACAAATTTAACTCTAAAACTAAAGGTTTTTTTTTTATGATAGGAATCAGGAAAGCAGCTAGAACATTCCTTACCCGTGTTCCTAGACTAGAGCCGTGTTTTTCCTCTTGTCTGGAATACTGCTGTAGAGTTCCCTTTCACCTCTGAAATGAAATAATGAACAACCAGTCGAGGTTTCTACCTACAATTCCTCTCTTTTAAAATACAAATGACCACAGTGTCAGCTGAGTTAATCACAAGATCAATCCCCAACAGAGGGTTTTTAATCATGTCAAAGGGCTCAAGAGTCCGTTGGTCTGACATGGTTCAATTACACCAGTAATCAGTCTGATTGAAATGCTAATGGAGTTTTGATCACATGTTAAAGGGCAGACGTTTAACTGGCTGTTGGACTGATTTTGTGGTGTCCTGTTACAAAAGTATCTTGAAAATTAATTGTCAATTCTTCTGTATATATATATATATATATATATATATATATATATATATATCAATAATGTGTAATAACCACATAATCATATAAAAAGTGCTTTAACTATTATAAAATACAGTGGTACCTCTACTTACAAAATTAATTATTCCCAGAAGTTGTTTTCATACCTTGAATTTTTCGTAAGTAGTCACATTTTACATGTAAATGGCCTGATTCGTTCCAAGGCCCCAAATACTAACCCTCAAACCCTTTTAAAATTATAAAAAAAAATAACAATTTTGTATGAAATATACGTTAAAAATAAAAGAAAATGTATATTTTAGGTGTAATTTATTGGTGTCAGTGAGTAAATGTGTCTTCACTGACTGAACATTAAACATTAAAACCATTCAAATGAACCAGACATGTGGGTCATTTTCATACCAGACATGTGGGTCATTTTCATCCCAGACATGTGGGTCGTTTTCATCCCAGACATGTGGGTCATTTTCATCCCATACATGTGGGTCATTATCATACCAGACATGTAGGTCATTATCATCCCAGACATGTGGGTCATTTTCATCCCAGACATGTGGGTCATTATCATACCAGACATGTGGGTCATTTTCATACCAGACATGTGGGTCATTTTCATACCAGACATGTGGGTCAGTGTTTGTTAACGGACGCTTGGTGGGTGTAGATCCAGGGATGATTGACTTTGACGGCTTTTCGTGATCTTCCTGGGGCGCACGGGGCATGTTCGTCATCAGGGTGGGGGGTGGCACGGCTCGTGGACATTTTTTTGTTCAGAGGGGTTGTGGGGTTTCACCAGCATGTCTTTTGTTCGTGCTGGTGGAGTGATGGCCGCCACCGCTTGTTTTTGTCGTCTCCTGTTTCACTCCTGTTGGTGGGTGGGAGTCACTTTCTTTGGGCTGGTGGTGTGTCGGATACGGGTTCGGTTCGGGTCGGACATGGGTGATCGCGGGTCTAATTTGCAGTTCATAGGCTAAAAGGTTAACAACATTTTTATTTGGCTCTGCCTTGGCTATGTCACTGTTCAGTATATTCGTGGCAATAAATGTTTGTATTTAAGTTTGGCTATCTGACATTTTCTTTCGGGTTCGGGTCGGATATCGGGTTCATTTATAGCGGGTCGGTTCGGGTGCGTCTTTTTTTTTTTTTTTTTCCGTCGGAAAAGGTACGGGCAGTTGCGGTATGTCAAAATCAGAACCGTGCAGGACTCTGTTCTACATATAAGTTTTTTTAAAAAAGAACACTGCAAAAATGTGTATTTTTGTCATTTCTCGTCCAAATATGTTATCACCTTAAATAAAAACAGAAAAACCTAAAAAGGAACTTTTTAGTGATATAGAACATAAATATATGATTATATAGATGTAAAGAACTCATTTGTAGACAATAGATCTGGAAAATCTGATTTAAAAAAAAATCTGACCAAGATCATTTTCACTTGTTCCATTGACAGATTTAATTTTGTATATATTTTTTTTTTCTTAATTCAGGATTTTTTTTGGCCTAGATGTCAAGACGTCACATGGGCGTTCTGTCCAATCAGAACCCTCTCCTCTTAAAGAGCAGAATAAATCAGTTTCCCATGTAAACGCTTCTTCAGAATTAACATGTCCATGTAAACACAAAGGAAATACCTTTAATTCTGAATTATTTTATTGGGAATAAATAATTTGGAATTAAAAAAACACCATCTAAATATACAGAATGTGAGGGTCAGTTATTCACTAGTTTTTATATTTCACCTCTTCTCTTGCAGGCAACAGGGCAACCCTACGAACAATACGCCAAGATGATTTTCATGGAACTAAATGACGCCTGGTCGGAATTTGAGAGTCAAGGACAAAAACCCCTCTACTGAACACAAACAAAAAAAAGGGGGAAGAGTAGGCGAGAGGACACCCCTGCTGGTTCTGTCATCCCCTACGGTCAGCCGCGAACCCATGAACATCTGCCTTTATACCTACTGTATGCTTCGACCCGTGCTTATTTTCTCAACACAAACCACCATCCAGTTGATCTGCAAAGATGACAAAAAAAAAAGACTACACAACAGTACGCATACTAACGGCAAACGGAAAAAAAAGACTCCCTGTAGCGCTAATAATGTACTGTATGTATGTGGTGCAGCATCGTCCGTCTGTGTTGAGTGTCCTTAGCCACAAAACCCACCAATCAAAGCAGAGTCACTGGGATGTTGAGGAAACACAACAAAACAGAGGAACCCAGACACACAAGATAAGAGTGGAGTGAATGATCTAGAATCAACTCTAGATACAGAGTCTGAGGCACAATAACCATCCAGAAAATTGACCCATGAGAGTTTTACTTTGTGTGTAAACTGGATCCAAATTAACGATATCTGCTTTTTTATGCAAATTAATGTTCCTAAAAATGTGACATTTAACCCTTAAAGACCCAGAATTAGTTTTGTATCGACTTCCAAATTATTATTATTATTACTTTTGTTTATCTATTGTCACTTTTATGACGAGCCTTAAATTGCACAAATATAATTTGCACATAAAAGTTCAC
Source organism: Siphamia tubifer (assembly GCA_020466265.1). Lineage (NCBI taxonomy): Eukaryota > Metazoa > Chordata > Actinopteri > Kurtiformes > Apogonidae > Siphamia > Siphamia tubifer. Next base: position 5,512,043 of record CM035786.1, on the reverse strand, counting down.
CTAATGGAAAAATTACAGTTTCAACGTCGCTCTTCGATTAAAGGTTTTTGCGCTTGGCAAAAGTTTTCTTTGTCCATGCATAGTGCAAATGACATATTATGAAAAAGTGCTGGAAAGGACATGCTGTCGGACATTACAACAAGTTAAGAAAAAAGGTTTTAAATTAACACTATGTGTGGACACACCAGGAAACGGAATCACTTTTTAATTTAATACAAGATAGAGTAATAAATAATAATAATAATAATAATAATGATGTCCGTAAATCAACATACTGTATTTTCCACACTATAAGGTCAATGAATGGTTTATTTTTTTGAGATTTTTCATAAATAAGGCACACTGGACTATAAGACACATCAAGTGAAATCAAAATCATGAGATAAAAAAGTCAAAATTTGTTCGTTAAAAAGCCAACATTATGAGACACAAGTTACTAAGCACAACCACAATTAATAAGACTATATGTCTGATCTGTAAGTTGTGATACATGTGTATAAATGATAAATTAAAGCATAATATTGTCAACATTGCACTTATTTTTCTTAAGAATTTACAGGTTGTTCATATTTGTTCACGTACAGTTTGTAGATACAAACATTTTTATTGGAAAATTTTGGTTTTTTTCCACTAAAAACACTGACATTTTTGTCGTTAACATTATTTTATCTTTTAGACATTGTGATCCACTTTATACCATATTAGGCTGAATGTGACCTCTGAACTAAAATGACTTTGACTCCCTTGCTGTAGATCACAGGTGTCAAACTCCAGTCCTCGAGGGCCGGTGTCCTGCATGTTTTAGATATTTCCCTCTTCCATGTGATTCAGTTTAACCCTTTAACTCCTGAGAACTAACAAAATAATTGGTAACATGAGCAAAGTAAGACACAAATGGGAGAAAAATACTACAATAAAAAAACAAAACAAAATGAGCAACAAAAACTAATAAATATTTACAAAATGACAAATAATGTGGAAAATTAAAAAATAAAAAATTACTAAAGAAGAAAACTACTATTGAAATTTGGTCCCAGCAATGTTAATTTAGCCTTTAAATTTTTTTTTAAAAAATAAAATAAAAAAAAACTCTTGCTTTTTGGCACAAAACTAAAAGGAAAATGGTTAAATTTTTCTGAATATTTAAACTAAATCATCCATTCAGAATGCATCAGCACTGACACTTAAAGAGTTAATAATCAGCTCCTCATCAGACTGATAATGATGCAATGGCCTCCAGGTGGAATGGAAGAGGGAAACATCTAAAACATGCAGGACACCGGCCCTCGGGGACTGCAGTTTGACACCGTTGCTGTAGATCGTGTCAGATGTCCAGCAGCCGTTTGGGTCTTTGAGGGTTAATTAAACTGATGCTAAAACTGCTTTCCTTCTGAAATAACTGGTTTCATTTGTGTCAGAAGGTGGTTGGATCAGAGCAAGACATGAAAAAAACAAATGTCAACTACCATTTACATCAACTTTAAAACCTTAAAACCTTCCACTGTAGACAATTGGAAATTAAACTATATTAAATGAAAATGAGGTTATACAAGTAAAAATACAAGTCTGAAGGAAGGCTTCACAGTTTCCATTCTTTACTCATTGGCCTCGTGCGCCTCTAGATCCACTGGAAACTCAGAGAATCTGTTTAAGAATTGGCACATGAAGCCTCATGAAAACCCATACGCACTTTTTTGTTTGTTTGTTTGTTTTCACAACAACAAACAAGCTCAGTCAAAGCACAAAAATAAGACGTACAGAAAGAAAGCTACTTTATTCTGTTTATTTTCCAGCTGATTTGATTGTTTTCATACTTTGCGTGTATCATGGGTGCATTTATCAGCTACTGTATGAAAAGGAAAATGTCTCATATCTTTACCTTTTTATTTATTTATTTATTTTTTAACTCTGCAGAAATCACAAGTGATCCTAAACTTGTCATTTATCTACTGTTTTGCGATCACTGACACCAGAAATTCCAATGCAATAAGATGTTAAAATGTGCAGCTTAATGAAGGAATCGAGTGTTTTGCTGATTCTCTCACTTTCATATCCTGAATGAAACATTTCTCTCTGATCTCAATAATCTGTGTATCATTCGTTGATTCGTTTTTCAAAATAAGACAACAAAAAAACTACTTGTTTCTTTCTTCGTCGTTTCCAAAACCAAAAATGACAAAAGCAGAGAGTGATGCATTTTTTATTTTCAGTTTTCTTTTTTGTGTTTAAATGAATAATAGAAAAAATGGATAACAACTGTTAACTGTTTTATCCAATTTTGACCTGAAGAAAATTGAGTAAACTAGAAATTAATCTTAACAACTGAAGGAAACATGTCCACTGGATTTGAAGATCATTATGGTCTGCAGTGTTTCCCACAGACCCAGTGACACTGTGTGGCACTGGCAGAGCTTTAGTTTCCTCAAATAGGACATAGGTCAAAATTGTTTCCGGTCAAAATTGGATAAAATGGAAAATGACTGTTTTTTCTATTATTCATTTAAACACAAAAATAAAAACTGAAAAAACATAACTGTCTGTTTTTTTTTTCAGTTTGGTTTTGGAAACAAATAATGAACAAGTTTTTTTTTTTCATGGTCTCATTTTTGCTTTTATTTTGAAAAAACAAATGATACATGGATTTTTGTGTCATTTTTACGGCCGATTACTTGATGTCATTTGTTTACCGTTTGAGATTTTGTTTTTGTCACGGCACTGACACTTTTATTTATAATAATAATCATGCAGGAGTTGTACAGATCACTACTATTCTGACTGACTGATTGTTTCTCTAATGGATGATACTTTTGTTCTGCCTTTGGTTCATGGTTTTAGTAAAGATGTGTGTTTAAAGTATTTATGAAACTGTTGGGCCACCGACTAATATATGCAAAAAAACCCAACATACTGTACATGTATTTACCAATGAGTAATTCTAAGCCCCTCGGTTTAAATCCAGATATTTATTTTCAGGCTCATAGAGTAAGATCGATATCATAACATGTTTAACCCTCTAACTCCTGAGACTTTAGCAGTTCCACAGTCAAAACAAAACAAAACAAAATTATAAATAAGCAACAAAATTAACCAAAACAGCCAAAGCCATCAATAAAAATGGACCAAAATTAATAATAAACCAACAAAATGACATTAACAAAGTAAGACACAAACTGAACAAAAGTGAAGAAAAAAATTATAAATAAAATGTGGAAAAAATAAATAAAATAAGCAACATTTGGAAATATTTACAAAATGGTAAGTAACTTGAAAGAAATTGCCCAAAAAATAAATAAAATGAAGTTAAAGAAAGAAAGAACTAGTATTGTAATATGGTTCCAGTCATTGTTGTTGCCTTTTGACACCTGTTCAGTTCCATGAACAAAAACAAACAAACAAATGGACTTTTTGTGAATATTTAAACTAAACCAGAGGTTAGCCACTATCCAGCCTGTTTTGGATGTTTCCCTCTTCCAGGACACCTGACAGTCGTTATGAGGCTTCTGTGGATCTTAATGACAGGCTGATCATTTGAATCAGGTGTTGGAAGAGAGGCACGTCTAAAACATGCAGGACCAGGGTTCAGACCCCTGAACTAAACCATTCACACTGTGTCTGTGCTGAAACGTCAGGGGTTAAAGGGTTCACTTCCTCACATCATTTCTCCTTCTGTGCTTTGACACTTCTCAGATTGTTAACCTTGGTGAATTCCTTCATCTTCGTGGCAGCAGAACGTGTTCTTTTCCAGGATTTGCAGTTTTTTTTACTCACCTGTGTGAAGACTGACGAGTGGAAACTTGAGTGTGAACGCTGTAGAAACTGAGTCCAAACGGATCAGCTGACTCACAGGGCGGTGCCTGACCGAACTCCAGATGGATTTGAAGAAGGTTAGCTCTAAAATAGACACCGGGTCTCAGGCTGAAAATGTGGAACTCTGATTTCTTTGGTGACTTTACTAGACACAGGAAGTGTGTAGTCTGTGCTTCTGTGTTCTATTTACACTGAGAACCTACATGTGAAATAACCCTCATCTGCTCCTTTGGCTGACTGAACTGTCCATCTGCCATCTTACAGCTAAGTTAAAAGATAACCTCTCTATTGTAGTCGATGGATGTGTGCCGTTTGAAGTTGTGGTACGTATGGAGACGATCCCACCCGGATACAGACTACTGTATGTTCTGTGTTTGCCTGTCTGCTGTTCCAAGTATTACTAAACTGTGTAGAATTCTGTTCATGTGTTCCTTTTCAGTTCTGTTTACAGTTACAGGATGTACATAATGATCAAGTGCAGTGCACAAAAATAAATAGTGAACAGGAAGACATGAACACTGTCACTTCTTTCCCTTCTTTATATATATATATATATATATATATATATATATATATATATATATAATTTTTTTTTTTTTTTTCCTTTTTGAGCACACAAATTATCCATAATTTTTTGCACTCGAGAAACTTTGCTTTAGGTCTTGGGTAAAATAAATTTTCAACCAAGGTTTTTTCATTTCTTCTACTTTTAATTTGAAAGCTTTAGCTCCCTCTAGTGTCCAGTGCATGTCAGTCAAAACCTACAGAAAAGACTGAAACTGACCCTGAAACTGCCATTTATTTATAATTACACAAAAGTTAAATGTTTAATAACGCTACACCATGAAAGCACCTTTAACAATGGCACCACAACAGAGTGAAAGTTTCAAAAAGTAGACGTTTCAGATGAGGGAGAAAAAAATCTAAATCTGATCAAGTGTATTTTTCTCTGTACCATTAAACATAAATCATCCATACAAACCATTTATATACACTTACATGTAAGCCACCTCACACAATCCAATTTTTATAATAAACTAGTGTTAATAAAAAATATATATAGTTATATCAGCAGCAAATTTACAACAAATCAGTATTTAAAAGATAGGAGAATATACCCTAACCAGGGATGGTCTGTATTTATTACCCCACCTTACTGTTTTTGGTTTGGCTTGTTTGTCTCAACACCAAAACTATTGCCAGTGATCTGGAATAAACCTCATTACTAAACCTAAAATGGATCTGCAGATTCTTCCCCACAGTTTTCTGAGTTAGGGTCAGATAGATACAAACTATTTGGATTGTTTAGAACCATTTTCCAGTAAATTTGGAAAATGTTCCAGAATTTTCTGTCATCATGACCTTCCCCCAACTTCAGACAAGTTCCACCTGTCATGCACCATGCAACTGCAAGATTTCACTAATCAGGGAACTATTTAACCCAGATGTGTCCAAACTGTTCCACAATGGGCCGGTGTAGCTGCAGGTTTTTGTTCCAACCAAGAGTTCACAGTTTGACCACTCGACTCTGAAGACTGACATCAGTTTATTAATTGAGTCCAGTCTGGTGTGTTGCTGTTTGGAACAAAAACCTGCAGCCACACCAGCCCTTTGTGGAACAGTTTGGACATGTTTGATTTAAGCAGTAAATCTTGCAGTTGTTGGTGTGGAACCATTCAGTACATGGAACCATGTACATTTTGCTTTGTTCTTCACTAGTGATGAAGTGTTTGGACACATTACCAAACTGTCTTGATATAAGGTGGGTTAAAATTAGTTTTTATTCCTGTTTATTTTAGAATAAAAGTTAATTCAGCTTTTGTTAAATGGTCATTCTGAACAAGATTATTCCTGTCGTTCTGCGCATGCTCCTGGTTTTTGACGCCATTACGTATATCGTTACGTCAGCCCGCACATATTCCGCGCTGCCGACATTAGTGTAGGAACATTTTCCCAGATGGCTGTACGAAGAAAGATTTGGAGTCACGGAGAAATAAAGTATTTGATTGGGGCACTGGAAGAATTAAATATAGCATGTAGTCTCCGGTCTTACATGTTGATAGTTGCAACGAAAGCAAAACAGGAAGTGGGCGCGATTGTTTTCTTCCGGTAAGACGTCACGTGGGTGTTCTACAGAGAACCTTCTGCGAGTCCAATTAACTAGAGCGGAATAAACCAGTTTTCAACGTAAACACGTATTCTGAATTAACATATCCATGTAAACACGAGTGAAATGGCTTTAGTTCAGAATTATTTTATTCGGAATAAATAATTCAGAATGGAGAGCTTCAGTCTCCACCCCTTCTGGGAGACTCATGGGACCTGAGATCAGACAATTATTAAATGGTATTCAATGAAATAAAATGGTATCTGGTTTGCCGTGTGCCCTGAATCACACACACGTTGTACCTCATAATAAATTCTAATTATTGGTGTGTGTTTCAACTGCTTCTGTTAAACAGCTGATTCGTTTACTAGTAAAACCTGTTAATAGTTTGGACTACACGGCTGGCGCACATGTGACGTCACCACAGACTCCACACCACAGCTGAGCGGAGTGTGACGTAACATACGCGACACACTGTAGTCTCTTACTAAGCCCACATGAAAGCTAACGTCACATTTGCTTCCCATCATAAATAGGTGGTCTGCCTATGACACATCATATATGTTTTATTAACTGCTGTCATATGTGAATTTCAGATCTTCTGAATTTAGCTTGACTCGCTCCATTCACATATTTTGCGACTGTAATGTAAATGTACGTACTGTGTCACTTAATACTGACACCTGCTGGATATTAAAGTCCCTGCAGGTAACCATGGTGACAGACTGACCTGACACTGATCTGACCTAGGACAGTGTCCCTTAACCTTTTTGAACCACAGCACACCTGATGATTTGTCATGTCTTCACACTGACCTAGTTTATACATTAATGTAATTAAGTCATTGTTTTTCATATCATTTAAATTTAAAATATGACATTTTAGATAGTCAATAAACTAGAAAAGCACTCAGAGTTCAAACCTCCGCCAAGGTAGTGCTCCCTCCTCCGAATGAAGGGAAGTCCGCTAAGAAGGTGATGTTTTTACCGACGTCTGTCTGTCTGTCTGTCTGTCTGTCTGTCTACAACATAACACAAAAAGTTATGGACGGAGTTCGATGAAACTTTCAGGATATATTGGGAATGAGACGATGCCCAAAGGAAGAGAGCATAGATTCTGGATCACTGGCATTTTACATTGCAGTAAATGGAGAATATAATTCAAAGTGATCCACAACAAACTCAAAAAGTTGAAAAAATATTACACTGTCACTAATAAAGAGTCCAATCTGGCCTCTAGGATGAATTACACTGAACATAGAAGTAGTGAGTTCCATTTTCTTTCATATTTGATTTTTGATCTTTATTTTATTTTTTAAGTTTTATTGATTTTATTTCCATTTTAATGTCAGATAGAAGTTAGTTCAGTCCCAGTAATTCTGGTGGACATTACAGTGGTTCTGATTTTCTTTTCCTGAAGTTGTATTTTCTAAGTATCGTGTTTGCATTTGGTTTAGTTACAGTATTTATTTTTATAATCTCGCCCCCGTCTTGAGGTTATTTACGAAAATTTTATTTTATTTCTTGTAAATGTTAAGACTGTGAAAGGAGTTAAGGAAAGCTCTGTTTGCAGATGACACGCGTGGAAAATCACCTGCAACTCATTACTGGCCGATTCACCGAAGCTTCAAAGTTCTTTTGTTTAATAATCAGAAAGACTGTAGTGATAGTGCAACCAGTGCCAAATACACCCTTAACATCACCATAGACTCAGTTGTACTGTTGCAACATATGGATCACTTCACTTACCTGAGAAGATCACGCCTGTCATATATTGTTCCGGTACGTTAAGCTTTTTTAAAAATTAACTTTATTGAACATTAGAAATATACAATCGCTCAATGAGGACAATGAATATTACATAAAATTAAAAACAAAATAAAATGTAAAAATAGACTTGGGGATTTTGTACAAAACAGCTAAAACTTGTAACTTGTTTTACCTTTGCTTTTATTTTTGTTTTTAATAATTTTTACTTGTTTTTTTATCTCGTTTTGGAAAGCACATTGTCCACCCTTTGGTGTTGTAAAGTGTTGTCCCTTGCGAATCACTGCGTTCATATTGGAGTTAGCAAGGGATAATGAGTTACTAATAGAAAAATATTTCCCTTCGGGCTGAACAACACCCCGACGCCGAAGGCAATTGGATAAAATGTCTGTTGCAACATAACGAATATTTACTCTCAAAATGGCCGAACAACCTGCGGAGTGATATGGTACCGTGGATCTGAAGTGACAAAACCCGTTGTCATTGGCAACGGGCGGTTATCGGGAAAAAAATCCGCCCGCAGAAGACTGGACAGCTCCATTCAAAGTGAAAGGGAGCTGTCTCAACGTTCTGGAAGGTCGTAGAATAAAGTAAGACAAAATAATGGACAATTTAAAGTGGAAACATGGTTCGGGACCTACGTCTACTGTTGCTAGTTATGAAAACACCCGAATGAGAGGTTAGATAGAGTGTTTTGACCACAAACCTGACACAAAGAGGAAATGTTCATGTCCTCTGCTGTTTAAATGTTTTCACAACCCTGATGGGGACTCTGAATCACGGGTCTGGATGAAGGCATTGAATTAAAAAAAATCCACAAAATCCATTTGTTTTACCCACAGACAAAGAGACAACGAGCCACTGAGCGCACTACTATATCCCCAAAGAGACTTAAACTTCAATCTGATGGTAAGTTCAGAAACTTTAGCTATGAAATGACAATACTGTTAATTGTGAAGAAGTCATCATACACTAATATTGGTACCGGTGTTGATTGGAGATGGGACAAACAATGTTAACCATAAAGACTAATGTTCATAAACAGTAGAATTAACGTCACGCCATTGATGTATGTGTACGGGCTGATAGATAGTCTGTGTGTAGGGTTGACAAACGTCCCTTGAAATACAGAATGGTCCCGTATTTAAAAACAAAATTATGTCCGGTGTTGAGCTGTGTGTGTGTGTGTGTGTGTGTGAGAGAGAGAGCATTATGCCAGGCACTAGTCAAACATTGACTAGACTCTACATCTGTATATTTTCTTTCAGATACACAAAACCACCGTGTTTGTATGACATAACACACCTGACTGTGTCTCTATGCAGATACTGATGCACCTCTGAGCCTTTCACATTGTCCATAACTTTCCTGTCTATTGTGATGGAGTCCATGAAATACACACAAATCTTGTTGTACTTTCCGTCGTCATAAAATCCTCCCGGGTCTGCACTAAATGTAGGTTGTGGATAATAACTCCATCTCCAGACAAATTACTTAAACTATGTTTCCAGGACACTATAGCTGACGAAAAGCTATCAATGGAAGTCTGTTTACATTAGCAAGGTGACCGGAAAAGGCGTGACTTAGACTCGCCGTGCCCAGAATCCCACAAGGCTTTGCGAATATGGCCAAACTTCATTGAAAATTTATTGAATATGTTTGATACAGTTTGGGTCAGTGTATATTTTGGTATTTGGATTTTCCGTTTATGAATGGGAATTAATAAACAAAAAATACCGGTTTATTTGACTTTGGTTTTGAAGCACAAACCAACAATTGCATTATACTGCATTTCCTTCGTATTACGTCCTGCAGGTGGCATCTAGGGGTGTGTGCAGGAAATAACACAAAAACCAAGATGTAAAATGGAACTAAAATTGTAAATTTAATAATGGATAAAGTGATTTAACAAAAGGTGTCCCAAAAGGGGAAATACAATGTGAGGAAACAAAAAGGTACAATTTTTAAATACGGGTAACAAAGTATGGGATGACAAACTCAAATAACTAAATTTAGCTTCTTTAACTGAAGGCAAACAAAGCTAAAGAAAACTAAATTAACGAGTGTCTCATATGATTAAACAAGTCACACAAAAACGCTAGCCTAGTGACAGTACTAGAGACACAGACGAGTGGTGGTGGACTGGGACAGAGTGATCCCAGCCGACGAGCTTCTCTAAGGTGTTCAGTTTTATAGTAGGCGGCTCAATCGAGTGGCAGGAGTCCGATTGGTTGGAGCAGGAACAGGACGGAAAAGGGAGAGGCGGGAATCCAGGATCCAATCAGGTGCAGGGCTCCGAGCAGCATGATTTACATATAAAACATAACACGTCAGTACAACAGAGAATCAGGAGGAGGCATGACCACAAACCAGATAAGGGCGGGGCCCGTAACACTTCGATTTTTATTTCACTTTACAAAAATAAATTAAAAGTTAACAGAAAAGAAAAAAAAACGTTTCTCGCACCGGAAGTCAGGCAAGAGCGCGTGGCGGGGAAAGCATAGATAGTTTTGGCGTCTAGAGAAGAAAGGGCGTGGGCACAGTTTTTGGCGATGAGCTACTCTGCCACAGAGCCCAGAAACACGGACCAGTATGTTTTGTTCCGCCCAGTCTAAAACTATTTCCGAGTACGGCTCCAAAGATATAATTCTTAGTTGTTATTTTCGCATTATTACAGTCTGAATGGCAGCTTCCGGTACGAGAATATTAATATTGCTTGTTTTTGGTCCGTTTTTAATTTTTGTTGACTTTGAATTTCTTTTAGTAAAGTGAAATAAAAAAAAATGAAATGCTGCGTAATTCAATTGTTGGTTTTGATCTTAAAATGAAAGTCAAATAAAGCAGTCTTTTTTAAAAAAAAATCACATTCATAAACTAAAAACCCAAATACCAAAATATACACGGACCAGTTTGACATGTTAGAACAATGGACCACAACCATCAACAGATGGATCACTGGACAAGGAAATCACATGCAGAATCCAGAAAGTTAGGCCTGAGGTAGACTGAGAACTAAAGTAGAGGAGTCAAACTGTCCACTAAACTGTCCACTAAACTGTCCACTTAACTGTCCACTAAACTGTCCACTAAACTGTCCACTTAACTCAACATCTACAAGGCTGCAGTGATTCCTACACTCCTCTATGGATGTGAAACATGGACTCTGTATCGTCGGCTGGGGCGGGTCTACAGGGGTGGCTGGGGGTGGCACCGGCCACCCCTGGAATATGATTGGCCACCCTGCTGGCCACCCCCATCAGAGCTGCTAATCAGTTTGTTCGAGTCGAAATTCAAAAAATTACAGGATGCACTCTGGATGCATTTCAACTCTGTCTTGCAGACTTGCACTGTTTCGGCTTAAAACGAGAAAATAAGGGTAAGTAAACAGTCGCTCACAATGTGTCGTGTTTAATGATTTACAAATGTTTAAATTAAGTTGATAACTAAGTCGTATCTAGAGTAAGCACAGTGCGCTAACTTAGCATAACGTCTATGGGAAACATTAGCCTGTACCGGTAAATGTGGCGAAAACAAACCGCAACCCTAAGCTAGACTTATCGACTACAAAGACCTTTACTGTGTGTGTGTGTGTGTGTGTGTGTGTGTGTGTGTGTGTGTATGTATGTGTGCACCTAATGATATATATCATTAATGGACGATATAATTGCATGTTAAGTCGTATCTAGAGTAAGCACGGTAGACTACGCTAGCTTAGCATAACGTATTGAAGTCTACAGGAAACATTAGCCTGCACCATTAAATGTGGAGAAAACAAACCGCAACGCTTAGCTTGACTTATCGACTACAAGGACCCTCACTGTGTGTGTATGTATGTATGTGTGCACCTAATGATATAACGTTATATCATTAATGGACGATATAATTGCATGTTAAGTCGTATTTAGAGTAAGCACAGTATGCTAGCTTAGCATAACGAATTGATGTCTATGGTAAACATTAGCCTGCAATTAGCCTGTTGTGTCGAAATGTGATCGTCCGTCAAGATCTGTTTATCTATGGTGATGGCATTGATATACGCGAAAGCCTCGTTTTTATACAACTAATCTTCATACATCGTTTGAGTAAACACTGTGATAGTGTTTCCCATCTTTGCTGAACAAGAGTTTTATGTAAAAGAAAAAAAATGCGGTGAAAAATATGTCCCTAATAAACGCTGGTTGATTTCAGTGATTAACACAAATAAACTCACAAAACTAAAAGCACAAACCTATGGCTCAGCAAAGATGGGAAATACTAGCCTGTCAAAGTGTTTAATCAAACCAGTATGAATATTACTTGTATAAAAATGAATAACATATCAATGCCGGAAACAGATCTCGACACAACACTGGTAAATGTGGAATAAACAAACAGCAACCCTAAGCTAGACGTATTGACTATAAAGACTCTGTGTGTGTGTGTGTGTGTGTGTGTGTATGTATGTGTGCATCTAATGATACATATCATTAAAGGATGATATAATTGCATGTTATAGCTACCTATCCTGTGTGTTACAGTTTAAGGAAAGTGATTTTCTGACTTAATATTATTTCTAACCAAACAATATGCATGATTTCTTCAGAAGCAAGGATGGAGGAAAGAAGGAAGGATAGAGGAAGCGACAGAGGAAAGAAGGAAGGATGGAGAAGGAAGAGAGGAAGAAAAGGAGAGAGAAAGTAAGGAGGATGGAGGAAAATAAGAGGGAAGGAGGGGAAGAAAGAAGGAAAAGGAAAGGAGGGAGGACAGAAGAAACATTCAAAACAGATTGGGTCAATTTGACCAGGGATGGTGACAGGAGGGTTAATGGCACATGTACAGGCAGACAAGTGTTTTGATGTATAGTGAGATTTATTTATTTAAGTGTATTTGTGTTCTTAAGTTCAGCATTACTTGTTAATGGCAAAGGGATTTTTGATGTGTACACACTATGTACCTGTTATGACAGTTGATTCAATAGCACACACACACACATACTGACTTGAATTCTTTCAGTTTGTGCTGCCATATAATTTAAAAATGGAAGTCAAAAAATAAAGTCATTCATCGCAACTAAACTCAATTGGATGTTTCTGTCTTTCTAAGTTAACAAAGAGGTAAGCTTAGATACCTATGAAACAATATCGTTTATCTTGATGAAAACCTATACTACTACTAGGTTACTAGATACACCAGTATACTCCTCCACAGCACAGATCTACCCACTCAAACAAAAAAACATTTTACTCAGTCAAATCAGATTTCTAAATGCTTGATGCTACACTGTTCTGTACATTATTTGGGTAAATAAAATAGTTATATCATTCATACTTCAGCCTACCGTTTATTATGATCTAAGACTGTAGGGCTTTTTTTTTAAAGTCATTTCGGTGTGCCACCCTTCCAATGTCTGTGCCCCTAGCTGGCCCCCCCTAGAAAAAAATTCTAGACCCGCCCCTGATCGTCGGCAAATAAAACAGATGGGAAAAATCCACTTAAGGTCATTGCGCACAATCATAAACATTCGATGGCGAGGCAAAATCAACCAGAAAGTTCTGGATAGAGCTCATTCATCAAGCATGAAGGCAGTGCTAGTGAAAGCTCAACTACTTTGGTTGGTCACGTCAGCAGGATGGATGACAGTTGTATCCCCACACAGCTGATGTACGGAGAAGCTCAAGCTGGGCATAAAAACTACTGGACCAGTTTCCATTAAATGTTCAGAAAAGATGAGCTGGTCCAGAATAGATCCCATAAAGTGTTGGTGAATGTAGGTCAAAGGTCACAGTTTTCCTAATGATAAGAGGTTAGGCAAATCAGGTAAATATGTGTGTTTGTATTTTTATCTGTCTTCTTGAGGACACTGTCTACAAACTTCTGAACAGTTTTGATCTTTTTTTTTTTTATTCTAAATGTTCATTTTCTTCTAATGGTTTGTGTTCTGATGGTTTCTAACATGTAAATGGTTCCTTATCTTAGTCTAGTTCCTATTGATCACTGATAGAAGTCTGATATGGCCTGTGATTGGATGAGGGGAGTTCCATCCACTTCTACACTTAAATTGATGTGCATCCAGACCACAGGACTGGAACATAGAACAAACACATTCAACGGGAACTGATTCTAGATGGTCCAGTTACACTTTATGAACAAGAAATCACATTATCACAGTCATTTCATGACACGAGCAGAAATACTTTATTAGAACATTATGGGCAAGTGTTGTAGCATAAGAACATGTAACTAATGACAGTCCCAACTGAAAACTACATATTAAACATGAAGGAAAATATAGACTGGAACCATCAACCAAATTCACACATAAAGTAAACATAACATAGTAAACATAGAGAAATAATTCATTATAATTGAGTGAATATGAAGAGTTGATGATAAATAAAAAAAAAAAAAGAAAGTAAAGTAGTTTCACGTTTTAAACACTAGGGGGCAGCACTGCACAGAACATATAAACTACACTTATCCACAGAATATGTTCATTATGCTCACTGGGTAACAGATTAAATTTTTTTTAATGCCATTCATTTTAGTTGATATCAAAGTTGATCATGTTTGTAGACTTATCTCACTCTACCACCTGTAAGTATTACTTTATTCTTCAGATGTTTTGTTTTAGATCATTATAATTTCACTTTTTCTCTTTAAAGCATCCACTGTGACCCCCCCCCCCCCCCCCCCTACAGTTCTATTTATTATTTGATGTTTATAGATGATAACTGTAGGTTTATCAGGACATGAACCTGTTGACAGTGACCACAGACTTTCATAATGTGCTGCATCTCAGCGCTTTGATCTGAACTCCACTCATATGTGTCTAGTTAAGGGTGGGAAAGTTTCCCCTCGGGGCGCAGATCCGGGAAGAACCAGACTGCAGTTTCAGTGTTTGACTCCAGAAGGAAATTTGGGATAATTGAAAATAGCCCCCTGGATCAGTGATTCATACTAAGGTTAGCGCTGCGCTCTTCAGTTTTTCCTGCTCAGGGTGCACTTTGCTGACGCACGTACTGAGGAGCAGGGCTGAGGGATGAAGACCATTAGCACAGGCTAATGTTTGATTTGTCACAGGACTATACCCTGCACCAATAAGCACAACTATTAATAATGGATGTTGACATTTTGTGTACTATAGGGTACACATTAGCTATAGGGGATTCCCACCCACGTGACCCCTCCCCTGGTGTGTCCGCCATAGTGACGGTCTACCCTCCCCCTCCCCACATGTCGTCAGCTGCGAAAATTCCTAATTTAGTTGTAAATTATTCTTAGATCAGTTCTGATGTAATTGTGTTTAGTCAAATATTAGTTCAGCTTTAGATTTGTTTGTTTTTACAAATGTTTCCCTAGTTTAGCCTCAATTTTCACATCAATACACTTTAAAGATAAATAGGTTTTCCATTTCAACAATGAAATACTTTTGAAAATATGTATTTTAATACTTTTTAGGTCCAATCCTAATGAGGTAATTGTCCACATGTCAGTAGTAGTTTGTCCTCTCAGTGTTCTGTTCTTGTCACGACTGACTAGACCTGATCAGGCTAATGCTAATGCCAATGTTTGCTAGTGCACACAAACCTGATGAATTTCTTTGATAACAGAAAATTAATAAATTTTATTCCAACACCAAACTATATTTGCAAATAACTCATTTAATTACTTTCAGGAGTGTAATTTACCTGATCCAAAATGAAGACTGCAAAGCCTCATGTGGTGCGTTCAAGGACGACAAACACTGTCATCAGTTTTACCAGTTAATTACAGACAAACACTCATTTCTCCGTGTTGTTTCCTTTGGGATAAGATTATTCCCTTAGAAGGATCATGTTTTTAATTGCACCCAACTGTACAACAACACTAAGGCACTGTTGGTTTCTGGCGTTTCTGATGTTCGGTAGTTAGCATTAGCATTAGCACCGTCAAAATATATTCGCTCTATGACATAACGACAGGAGGGAATCTCCTATATATGGCTCTCTGGATTATAAAGGTTTATTCTTGGGTCAAAATGTGATAATTTTAGAATGAACAAGAGAATAGGTTTTACTTCAAATATTTGTGTCAGTTCTTCTTTAAAACACATTATGATCCATTCACTTTACAGGTTCTTTCTAGTGGAATATTTACTAATCCATTGCAGAGTCCTGCACGGTTCTGATTTTGACATACCGCAACCGCCCGTACCCGTCATGTTCAAACCCGTATCCGACCCGTTTTCCGACGAAAAAAATAAAATAAATCCGAACCGACCCGCTATAAATGAACCTGATATCCGACCCGAACCCGGAAGAAAATGTCAGATAGCCAAAGTTAAATACAAACATTTATTGCCACGAATATACTGAACAGTGACATAGCCAAGGCAGAGCCAAATACAAATGTTGTTAAACAGGAGCAGACAAATAATAAACTCAAACAATTGTTTTATCCGTGAGCTCAAACACACACACACACACACACACACACACACACACACACACACACACACACACATGCTTGAAAAGGAAGGAAGCCGACAGGAGGCAGCTATACAAGTCCAAACTAAAGAACAGTTTTTAGCCTATGAACCGCAAATTAGACCCGTGATCACCCACGTCCGAACGGAACCGAACCCGTATCCGACACAGCAAAACATTTTTCACCCGTTTCGTGAAAATCTGCGGTTCACCCACGGGTCACCCACGGGTACCCGAACCCATGCAGGACTCTGATCCATTGTATTCATGAACATAAACCACCCTACATGTGGAATAACACACCATCATATAGATTAAAAACATGAACTAACCAACACTAAAGTCATTTTTATTCTGATTCATCTTATTAAAGTGTGTAAGATTTCATACATTTAATGTCTGAAGCAGATACTTTATTAAAAAAAAGGACACTACTGCAACTACTGTCTTAATTGGACACTGAATAATACAACTGTTTTTACGGTTTTTTAATGTCCTTTGCAGTGGACAGCATTTCTGTGACAGTCTCTAATGGAAAACAAAAATGTATTTCTGAGTCTAAAGATGTGTATAATAACTGTAGACATAACGCAATACAAGTGAGTCACAAAAACACACGTGCGTTAATATATAGTACATGTTGTGTGGTTTTAAGTCTGTCCACTGACGCACTTTCCCATGAGCTGCCTCTGTTTGACTTATTTTTACCACAATACTGAAGTTTCTCTAATTGTTTGCACCTGACTCCACCTGTTGAAAACACAGACCTGTGGCAGCAGACTTTGTTCAGTGCAGACGTGTTGGCTCGTCACAGTGGGAAACATGCATCATAGCTAATATTAATGACACTTGTTCCAGAATATTCAAACCAAAAACCCTGGAACTGATGCAGCCGGTGTGAATTAAAATAATTACACAAGTGATGTTTCTGCCACAATGAGTTAAAACGTCAGCAGTGAGAAGGCTCTGTGTTTTTACTGTAAAATCATCAGATTGACTAAAATTGTTGTTTAGAAAATAGAATTGTTGTAATGCAGAAACATACGATGAGCTTGGTTCAAAAATGCAATAAACACCAAAACTGAACATTTGAAATAACCACCAAAAATTCCTATACATCGACTTTTTATTTTATTTTTTTTACTTGTACCCCGTTCTTTGCCTGTTGTAACTGTATTAGACCCTCAGTGACCCCTGTGACCCTAGTCAGGATAAAGCAGGTTCAAAGGTTCTTTGTGTGCGTGAGCTGTGATGGTGGGATATTTATGACCTCCACCAAGGTTATCTGTTTGTCTGTGTTCAAGATAACTCGAAAACCTATGGATGGATTTTGATGACATTTTCAGGATATATTGGAAATGTGAACAGGAAGAAGGGTCTGCGCTCTCAGAGTTCTTTTCTAGTTTCTGCTGTCGTAACAAAAGCAATTTACTTGAAGAAGGATTAATGAAGTGTCTGTCTGTCTGTCTGTCTGTCTGTCTGTCTGTCTGTCTGTCTGATGACAAATGGCCTGACGTGTTCCCAGTGAACGACAGGATATTTTAATTGTATGTTTTATTTTTGTCTTTATTTTATTTTTATTGTTTAACCTTGAAAGGTCAAAATGAAGGTTTTAAACTTCCATGGTCAAATGTTGCCCACGTTTTAACAGTGACAGTGAAATGCATTGTTTGAGGACAGCTGTGCACTAGGCATAATAACCTACTTTTGGATTCGTCTCGTTATCTGAACCCGCTTTATCCTCACTAGGGTCACAGGGGGTCACTGGGGTTTAATCCAGCTACAGTGGGTGAAGGCGGGGTCAGAGGTCACTCTGTATGAGTCTCCAGTTCATCTCAGGACTGAACATATATAGACAAACAATCACTGACACATTCACACCTATGGGTGATTTAGATTAACCAGTTAACCAGTTAACCAGTTAACCAATTAACCTATCAGTGCATGTGTTTGGATGGTGGGAGGAGCCAGAGTACCTGGAGAAAACCCACACAGACACGAGGAGAACATATGAACTCCACACAGAAAGGTCTGGTGTGGGAAT
The DNA here is from genome assembly GCA_020466265.1 of Siphamia tubifer. Classification (NCBI taxonomy): domain Eukaryota; kingdom Metazoa; phylum Chordata; class Actinopteri; order Kurtiformes; family Apogonidae; genus Siphamia; species Siphamia tubifer. The sequence continues at coordinate 5,493,875 of CM035786.1, read as the reverse complement.
AGAACCAACAACCTTCTGTCTGTGAGGCACCAGTGTTAACTACTGCACCACTAGTGTTAACTACTGCACCACTAGTGTTAACTACTGCACCACTAGTGTTAACTACTGCACCACCAGTGTTAACTACTGCACCACCAGTGTTAACTACTGCACCACCAGTGTTAACTACTGCACCACCAGTGTTAACTATTGCACCACTAGTGTTAACTACTGCACCACCAGTGTTAACTACTGCACCACCAGTGTTAACTACTGCACCACCAGTGTTAACTACTGCACCACCAGTGTTAACTACTGCACCACCGTGACGCCCTACTTTTGGATTGTTTAAAAAAAATCTTCTATAAAAATGTACTTCCTCTGTCAAATTCTTAATGATCAATTATCGATTAATCAATTAATTATGCCCAGCATTATTGGGAACTGAACTGAACTGAACTGAACTGAACTGAACTGAACTGTGAAGGTGTACGTGCTAAGCATAATAAATAATGCTCTTCATCTAGTATTGTCACATTTTCCCATCAGTGTATTAATAACAGTCAGTGTTCCAGTTTAGACGTCCTGCTGTGACAGTGTTTTACTGTGCATCAGAAGCCTTAAATGTCTAGATAACAGCATGTACTCCTGCTGAAGTAAATAGAAATGAAAGTAAACCAGGCCTGTTGACATAGACATAGGCTACTGTTGTTATTGATGCCACTCAGTCCATCTGGGAACTCATTAGAAAGCTGTAAAACAGTTTTGCACATGTCCTGTAGAGGGGGGGGGGTTTAGAAATAATACTCTTCTCATATTTGTGTGTGGTTTTACTCAGAACATTAACTTTTCCTCAGTGTTCAGCTCTTTTATTTTATGGTGGATTAGATACTGGGAATAATAAGAGTGAAGGAGCTTTTAAAAAAATGTTTTAATCAATGTTGAACTCAGTCTGTAACACAATAACAGATGATTGTCAGGTTCAAAGGGGTTTCATTTGATCATTAAAGACTCAAGAAAATACTTAGAAAAAAATATTGTTGTTTTATGCTTGTGCACCTAAAAAAAAAAATTCACTTAAAAAATAACATGCATTTTTTTTATACTTTAATAACTGTACAGGAAATGAAACAGAAGCATTTTAAGGTTGAGAAAAACTACAAAGTGTGTAAAAGTTTTAACTGTGACGACAGAAGAGTTTGTAATAGACCATTATCACCAACAGTTAATGACGGGACAGTGGTCTGTTAGAGGAAATTAAACATCTGTCATGGATCCTTTCAGTGTCGGGTCAGAACCGTCGTCTGTTACATGTACTGACTCGAACACAGAACTGTGGAACATGTTCTGTTTGACACAATACTGTGGTTTTGATGGATGTTGTTTTAGTGACGTGTGGGTGTGTGAAGATAGATGAATGTTTTAAATACCATTACACTGACATGGAGTAGGCAGGGTGTGGAGTTCACCCACAGGAAACAATGTTTGGTGTTAATGAAGGAAAAGAATCTGTTTAATTTATACATGATTTTGAAATGTTTTAAATGAACACTTTGTTTCTGTTTAATGTGATTCACATTATTTTAAACATTTGTACTGTATTTAATTACTGCGTTACTGCATTTATGCTTATGTTCATTCATTTCTACTACAGTATTACTACTACTACTACTAATACTACTACTACTACTACTACTACTCTACTACTAATACTACTACTACTACTACTACTCCAATACTAATACTACTACTACTCTACTACTAATACTAATACTACTACTACTACTACTACTACTACTACTACTTTACTACTAATGCTACTCTACTACTAATACTAATACTACTACTACTACTACTCTACTACTAATACTAATACTACTACTACTCTACTACTAATACTAATACTACTACTACTCTACTACTACTACTAATACTACTACTACTCTACTACTAATACTAATACTACTACTAATACTACTACTACTCTACTACTAATACTAATACTACTACTACTCTACTACTAATACTAATACTACTACTACTCTACTACTAATACTACTACTACTACTACTCTACTACTAATACTACTACTACTAATACTAATACTACTACTACTCTACTACTAATACTAATACTACTACTACTCTACTACTAATACTACTACTATTACTAATACTACTACAACTACTATTACTGTAGAAGCTAGGAATCACAAAGTTTGTAAACAGGTGGTTTATGGGTGGTGCCCACGGAAGTAGGTGTGTACACATTAGTGTATAAAGGTGAGCCTTCAGCAGGGGGTCCGGTAAGGAGAGAATGAGGGTTGGCGGCCGCAATTTTTGTTGATCGCTTTACAGCTTTAACGCTTTGCCGCTTTACCGCTATAACGCTTTAAAGCCTTTTTTTCACTTTATCTTTTCTTTATTTAATGCAATCAGCACTTTTATTACAGTCAAGTCTCCTGGTTATCCATTCCGTCTTATATCCACCCTGTAATTGCTCTGATCATGTTCAACAAAATAAACCAAAGAAGCATCAAGAATCTCAGCCTTTATTTCATCCACTAAAGCATTACAGCGCGTCACAAATAGCCACAGAAAGAAACCAACCTCATACTCTCAGGCGGCAATAGGAACAAGTTGGAAGCCGCAATAATTGTCAACAAAAAATATAGGCGTTCTGTGAAAATCATCAAGCTGCACCAGAAGGAGCCAAGTCACCACGCACCGACCACAAAGGAGCCACAGCTAAGTGACACGTCACGCAACCCACTCACCTGGGACAGGTAGGACAGAACCTGCAAATGTTTGTGGAATCCGCCTGGATTGGAATGCATTGTACCGAAATGAAGACTATGTATTAATGGATGTTGCTGAACGTAATTGCGCATTGAGAGTGGCGCAACGTTTTCTGTGCTTTATTGGATGGTGATGTCGGGACTTTGTGGCATAAATAATCAGCAGCTGATGTTGTCAAAAGCCTTGTTGAAATGTTTGGAAAGCATTTGCTCTGTCAATGAATAAAATGCAATGTCGATGGATGAATTTTAAATGTGTTCGCTCTTGAATGAAATGTGATCGTGTTGCCTCATAAAATACAACCTAGGAAATGAGTCAAAGAAACGTTGTTGATGAATGTCCAAATATGGAAAAGGAAAAAAGACAAATAAAACTGACGGCCAAAGCACTGGAAAATAAAATCGAACGATTACAACATGAGCGTAAAAGTGCCGTTAATAAAATCAAAGCGCTTATTCCACAAATGAAAGCGCATATGAAATCAAAGGAAAACGCAAACGAAATTTCCTCACAACTGAATAACTTAAATACTCTGAGTAAAAGGTGTACTGAACTGCACAATGAATTAATGCCACTACTTCCTGATGATGAAGGTAAAAAACAAAACGAATGGTATTGTAGCATTATGGATTATAGTGATGCGTTCAAGGAACAAGTGGAAACTTGGATAAAGGAAAATCCGCATAAAACCCCAAATAAATCACCACTTCAAATAAGTGCATCTGAGCAACGAAAGGAAATGAAACACGTGGAACAAGTTCCTGATGAAGAGGGTGAAGATTTGTCTGTTTGCCCTCGACTATCTGTTCCAGATCCTCAGAATGAACTACAGCCCAGTGACAGTGTATCAAATGCAACCAAAAGATCACACTCACATTTATCATTGTCCTCAGCCTCACGTTCATCTGCTTGCTTAAAAATGGAAGCAAACCTTGCAATGTTGGCAGTAAAACAAAAAACATTAAAGGAAAAGCATGCATTGGATGAAGAGGAGTTAAAGCTACGCAAAAGAAGAGAGAAGCTTTTATTGGAAACTGAAATTGCTGAGGAAATGGCAAAACTAAGTGTTATAAAATCAAAGGGCAGCATTGTCAGTAAATCAAGGTCAAAGGCTTCAGATGGGATGAACTCGTATTGTGAAAAGACACATTTAAAACAAGAACTTAATGTCAACGCCACAGAATTTGCCCCATCAATTCCAGTTGAACCAAAATCCAAGGCAAATGAAACCTCACAAATGGCTGTGAGGCCAAAGGTCACTCACTTTCCTGATAAAGAAAATATCCCAGGTCCATCATATATGCTCCAACGTTACCTAATAGCTCCTGAAGATCCTGCGACTGTTATACAAACTGACTCATCACAGAATGACAGTATGCTTGACATAATGAGAAAACAAAATGAAATTACAACAATGTTAATGCAACAACAATGCCTCTCAGCCCTCCCAAAAAGAGAAATTCCCATTTTCGATGGCAATCCACTCAAATACCATTCATTCATGAAAGCATTTGAAAATGGAGTTGAGCGAAACACTCATAACAACTGTGATAGACTTTATTTCCTGGAACAGTACACCAAAGGCCATGCAAAGGAGCTGGTGAGGAGCTGCCAGCACATCGAGTCAACCAGAGGATACCAGAGGGCGAAGGCTCTACTGAAAGAACATTATGGTAATGAAAGTGGCAGCAGCATACATGGAGAGAGCATTGGCATGGCCTCCTATCAGAGTTGAGGATGGGAAGGCCCTACAGGAGTACAGCCTCTTTCTACGTGGATGCTGCAATGCTATGGAGGACATGCAGTATTTAACTGATCTGGACACCCCAACGAACATGGTAGAAATCATCAGAAAACTGCCGTACAAATTCCGAGAGGGTTGGAGGAGACATGCATGTGAACTACAAGAAAACCACAATAGGAGAGCACGGTTTGTAGACATTGCCAATTATATTGAAAAAGAAGCAAAAATCTTAACAGACCCCGTGTTTGGCAATATTCAGGACACCACTGGATTCACCCAACAAATCAAACACAAACCTCATCATCGCTCCAGCATCAGGGGAGCCAGCTTCGCTACCACAGTGGATTCTGTTGAGAGAACAGTTCAATCTGTGACTAAAGCTATGGACACAAAACCATCAGCCAAACGACTCTGTCCTTGCTGCACTGCAGAACACACATTGGATGTGTGTGCACGGTTGGGAAAAATGACGCACAAAGAGAAGATTAACTTCCTGAAGGAGAATGGCGCTTGTTTTCGCTGTTTGTGTATAGGGCACATTAGCAAATATTGCCAAAGGAAGATCTCTTGCGCAAGGTGTGGGCAAAGACACCCGACTGTGCTCCATAGGGATAGTGCATCAACTACAGAGAGAAGCGTTCAAGTTACAGTGGACGGCACTCTGGTTTCCAGTGGACTTACAGGGGCTGGTGAGATGGAATGCAAGCTTCCTATTGTGCCAGTCCAAGTGAAAGCTAAGAAGGGAAATAAAATCATCCTTACGTATGCCTTTCTGGATCCAGGAAGCACAGCAGTCTTCTGTACTGAGAGCCTGAAGCAGAAGCTCAATTTGTCAGGAAAGAGAGCTAACATTCTTCTCAGGACCATGGGGCAGGAAAAGATGGTCAGTAGCCACATCATGCCAAAGCTGGAGGTGGCAGCGCTTGAAGACGACCATTTTATTGAATTACCAAAGGCATACACTCAACTGTCTATGCCGGTACACAAAACAAACATACCCACAAATAAGGATCTGACAAGGTGGCCATATTTAAAACACATCTCATTACCACAGATTGAGGCTGGAATTGATTTGCTGATTGGAACAAATGTCCCACAAGCCATGGAACCACTGGAAGTCATCCGCAGTGAGCACAATGGACCTTATGCTGTAAGGACGGCGTTGGGCTGGACAGTAAATGGACCACTAACAGGAAATGGTGGACAGGCCAATTACTGTGAGCAGGCAGTGACTGTGAATCGTGTGTCCATTGTAAATTTGGATGAACTATGGCATCAGCAATTTAAGATGGATTTTCCAGAATCTGCTGTAGAGGAACAAGTGGGTCCATCCAGAGAAGACCTGAGGTTCATGGACATGGTGACAAACTCAGCCAGAAACATCAATGGTCATTATCAGGTAGCCCTGCCTTTGAAAAATCCGAACCTCAGCATGCCAAATAACAGGAAAGCAGTTGAACAACGTCAAAGCCATTTGAAAAGGAGGCTCCAGAGGGATCCAGTGTTTTATAAAGAGTATAATACCTTTATTAATGACCTGCTGGACAAAGGTTATGCTGAAAGAGTTCCTGATGCGGAGCTTGACAGAAGTGATGGCAAGGTTTGGTACATACCACATCATGGTGTTTACCATCCAACAAAGAAAAAACTCAGAGTTGTGTTTGATTGTGGTGCCAGTTATGGAGGACAATCTCTGAATGACGAGTTGTTGCAAGGGCCTGATCTGACCAGCTCACTGATTGGGGTAGTGACCAGGTTCAGGAGGGAACCTGTGGTTATCATAGCCGATATAGAGGCCATGTTTCATCAAGTCCATGTGCCCCCAGATGATGTTGACCTGCTACGATTTCTCTGGTGGCCACAAGGAGATCTGACGGAGGAACCACACATCTATAGGATGAAGGTGCATCTTTTTGGAGCTACATCCTCTCCTAGCTGTGCCAATTTTGCCCTCCGAAGATGTGCAGAGGAATTTGGTCATGAGTATAAGGTGGAGACGGTGGATAAACTGCAGCATTGTTTTTATGTGGATGATTGTTTGGTATCTGTGGCAACAGTAGAAGAAGCACAGATCCTCTATAATGAGCTCATGTCTCTGTGTGCCAAAGGAGGATTCTGTTTGACCAAATGGCACAGTAACAGACCTGAAGTGCTTAAGGTCATTCCAGAGTCCCGCAGAGCTGAAAGTGTAAAGCAGTTGGATCTGGACTCAGAGTTTACATGCATGGAAAGAGTGCTTGGTGTGCAGTGGTGTATTAAGTCGGACACCTTCAGATTTAAAATGGTATGGAAGGATAGACCACTCAACCGCAGAGGTATCCTCTCAACTGTGAATTCAATTTATGACCCTCTTGGCATGTTAAGTCCCCTCATTTTGACGGCAAAAAAGATCTTGAGGGATTTGTGCAGAAGAGGAGTTGGATGGGATGACTCCATACCAGACATCATCACCAAAAGGTGGCTTACGTGGGTGCAAGGACTTCACTTGCTGGACAATTTTGAGGTACCCAGATGTTTAAAACCTCCAAAGTTTGGAGACGTTATTACTGCGCAACTACATCATTTCTGTGATGCTTCTGAGGAAGGTTATGGTACAGTCACTTATCTGCTGTTGCAGGATGACCACCTCCAAATGCACAGTGCCTTCATCATGGGAAAGTCTCGTGTTGCCCCACTGAAAACCGTTACAATTCCAAGAATGGAACTGATTGCGGCAACCATGGCTAGCCGCATGGATTTCCTATGGAAGAAAGAGCTGCACATGCATCTGCAGAAATCTGTGTTTTGGACGGATAGTGTTTCTGTACTGAAATATATTAACAATAAAAGCTCCAGATTTAAAGTGTTTGTTGCCAATCGTGTGTCAGAGATACTGAAATCATCTCATCCTTCTCAGTGGAGGTACGTGGATACTGCTTCAAATCCAGCAGATGCAGCATCTCGAGGGGTCAAAGTGGAGGCATTTCTGCAGGACAGACTCTGGCTAATGGGTCCTCTGTTTCTTTGCCAACCTGAAACAGAGTGGCCTGTGAACCCTGAGCTTGTGAGCCATCTCTCCCAGGATGACCCAGAGGTGAAGAAAAGTGTCACTGTTTATGCTGTACAAACTGGAGAGGATCCCACTACCTACTTGATCCATTATTACTCTTCATGGATACGACTAAAGAAAGCTGTGGCATGGTGGTTGAAATTAAAGGAATGGTTGTCGTCCCTTATTAAGAAGAGGAAAATGACAGTCAATGAGAGTGAAGATAACGCAATGCAACGGAGAATGAGGAATCAGGAAAGGTGCATCCTTAAAAGCAAAGCTGTTCTAGGGGCTCTAACAGTGGAGGACATTGACAAGGCTGAACTGGCCATAATTCAGTTTTGTCAAAGAAAAAAATTCGAAGAGGAGTTTTTGTGTTTGGAGAAAGGGCAAAATGTCAAGAAAAGTAGTCACCTGTACAAGTTGTGCCCAAGGTTGGAAGATGGAGTCCTACGTGTTGGAGGACGGCTCAGTAAATCAGCACTGCCTTTGGAGTCTAAACATCCTGTCATTCTGTCAAAGGATCTTCATATTTCAAACCTGTTGCTGAGTCATGTCCATGAAGAGGTTGGCCATAGTGGCCGCAACCATATGTTATCCAAGCTCAGGGATAAATACTGGATGACAGGAGTGAGTACTGCCATTAGGAGAGTTCTGTCCAAGTGTACCATCTGCAGAAGACTTAATGCCACTCCAGTTTGCCAGCAGATGTCAGACTTGCCCACAGATCGACTCAAGCCTGATGAACCTCCATTTACCTGTGTGGGCGTCGACTATTTTGGACCTATTGACGTGAGAAGCAGGAGGAGTACAGTGAAGAGGTACGGTGTCTTGTTTACCTGCCTTGCATTGAGAGCCATTCACATAGAGGTGGCATCTTCTCTGGATACTGACTCTTTTATAAATGCACTGAGGCGTTTCATAGCCAGGAGAGGACAGGTTCGTGAGCTGCGTTCTGATAATGGAACAAATTTTGTGGGAGCAGAACGTGAGCTGAAAACAGCAATTGAACAGTGGAACCAGGAACAAGTGCATGATGTGTTACTCCAAAAGGGTATAAAGTGGACATTCAATCCCCCTGCTGGATCACACCATGGTGGAGTATGGGAAAGGTTGATAAGATCAGTGAGGAAGGTTCTGAACTCTACCCTCAAAGTGCAACGCCTGGATGAGGAGGGGCTCCACACAGTTCTATGTGAAGTAGAAGCCATTATCAACAGCAGGCCCATCACTAAAGCTTCCACAGATCCTAATGACCTGGAAGCACTGACACCCAACCATCTATTATTGCTTAAAAACCAGCCTTCATTACCACCTGGAGAGTTCCAAGCAGCAGACATGTATGCACGGAGACGATGGAGACAGGTCCAGTACATATCTGATCTATTCTGGAAGCGCTGGATAAAGGAGTATCTGCCTCTGCTACAGGAACGACAGAAATGGACCGGAGTCAAAAGGAACCTTGTCCCAGGAGATCTAGTTTTGCTTATGGACAGTACTGCACCTCGTAATTCCTGGATGATGGGCCGTGTCTTGCAAACCTTTCCGGATCACAAGGGATTTGTGCGTCAAATTCGGATTAAGACAAAGACTAGTTGCTTGGACAGACCCATATCCAAGGTGTGTTTGTTGCTGGAAGAGGTGGCATGAGGACATTGATGACCTGAGAGACCAGGTATACAACGCCATGGCGGTGAGGGATGGTGAAAATGGAGTACATAACAACCAAGACAATGCCGCAGCCGAGCTGGACGAGGAAATGGGGGACAACGCAGCGGAAGAGAATGATGAAGACTCGACTGCAGAGAACTTTTTTTTGCATTGTTGAAATTGAAATGATTTGTCTCTCCCTTGGTATCATGTTTTGAAATGTGAATTATTATGTAAGACCTAATAATTAGGGGCTGGTGTGTAGAAGCTAGGAATCACAAAGTTTGTAAACAGGTGGTTTATGGGTGGTGCCCACGGAAGTAGGTGTGTACACATTAGTGTATAAAGGTGAGCCTTCAGCAGGGGGTCCGGTAAGGAGAGAATGAGGGTTGGCGGCCGCAATTTTTGTTGATCGCTTTACAGCTTTAACGCTTTAAAGCCTTTTTTTCACTTTATCTTTTCTTTATTTAATGCAATCAGCACTTTTATTACAGTCAAGTCTCCTGGTTATCCATTCCGTCTTATATCCACCCTGTAATTGCTCTGATCATGTTCAACAAAATAAACCAAAGAAGCATCAAGAATCTCAGCCTTTATTTCATCCACTAAAGCATTACAGCGCGTCACAAATAGCCACAGAAAGAAACCAACCTCATACTCTCAGGCGGCAATAGGAACAAGTTGGAAGCCGCAATAATTACTAATACTACTACAACTACTATTAATACTACTATTACTATTAATACTACTAGTAATACTAGTACTACTGTACTGTAGTTAGGTAACCACATGTTTACACATTTTTTTTTTTTTACTCAGGTTTATTTTTCTCTCACACCTCCTCTGTAGTCCTCTAGCGCCCCCCCAGGGTAGGACCACCTGACAATTTGAAGGCTCAGTTGTAAACAGGTTGTTGTTTGTTTATTTGTTTGTTTCAGGTGCAGTGGTCAGCACTGTTTTATAAGCTGGAACTGTGTTTTCCTGGCAGAGTATAAATAGTGAGCTCCTTCTTCACTTGAATAGTTTATGTAACTACAGCTGTGATGGAACAATGGGACATTTAATAATAACTTTTACAGACATTTAAAATAGACATTCAGTTGTTGGGGTTTGCTGCTGAACTGTTTAACTTATTGGGATCCATTTTAACATGTGTGCATCCATTGTTTGTGACTTCCTAAATATGTGTTATTATTATTATTTCATCCATCACTTCCAGTTATTATTTATATGTTATAATAAAAATGTTCTATCATTTATATCCGGGGTATTAAACTTATTTTAGTTCATGGGCTACATTCACACTAATATAAACTCGTATGGACTGGACCAGTAAAATAACAAAGAAAAAAAATCCACTGCAGGAGGATGAGGGGGGGGGGGAGTCAGTCAGTCCATCCTCTCAGTAACTGGGAAATTCACAGAATATAAACAGTGCTACAAAAACAGGTAATGGAAACACCTGAATTAAAAAATAACACTCAAATATTGATAAAAAGTTTTTTACACTTTCATGAGGTGGTTTTTCAGACGACTGGAGAAAGTTAGGAATGACTAAAGAAAATGTTGGATTATGGAGCTGAACGACTGTTGTCGCTTCTGTCAAAAGAATTTAAAGATTGTTGACGTTTTCTCACATTCTCCACTCATCTGTGATAAAAGGTCGGCAGCCAGCTATCGTCGTTGTTCTTCTTCTATGGTTGTTTCCGGTTGTTTCTCTCTAAATCGTCGCAGCTCTGTCGTCACTTTGTTAGTCCCGCCCTCTGACTCTATACTTCACCGTGATTGGTCGACCACTTTCAGGGAAATGTAGCCAAAAGAAACATTGAGTGAAACTAGACAAGTACGATAGAAGATTATATTTACTGCTGCTAGGAGGGTCTAACACGGCTAGGATAATCCATGACATTATTAACTGTAATATGTGTAAGGAATCAGAATAAACTCAGGGTTAATAAATTATTTGTGTAAGGAGGAGTGGGATTAGATAAATTAAAATTTCTTCCCACTCCTTTTTGAACAAATGTCTCATTGTCTCTGTTGTTCTTTTTTGTATGTTGTATTATAATAAAATGAATCTACATAAACAGGAGTCATTTTTACACCTGTCTGAGCAGGATACCCTGTTACTGTACAGTGTTATTTTTACCCACCTCACTGATAAATACAGACACGTCTGTCACCCCACAGAGGTGGTTTTTTTTGTTTGTTTTTTGCAGTGATCAGGTCAGGATCACTTTGGATCAGAGCAGAAGCTGCTGTAAATGTGGAGACACTGCGACTCAGAGGCAGGAATGAGTCAGATGAATTATAGGATCACGTATCATTCGTCACTTACGGTGCAAACACAGAAAACCCCCCTGTTCCACAGCGTAGAGGGGAAAATGGGGGGTGGGGGGCACCGCCGTTGACATATGGCAGACTTCACTTCACACTGGGCTATTGTTTCCATAAGTGTGTGTGTGTGTATGTGTGTGTGTGTGTGTGTGGGGGGGGGGGGTCCCTTCGTGCCCACAGCTCTAAATCTAAACCTGATTCCAGTCACAGTCCAAACACACCTGTAGTTGCAGAGCAGAGCATGCACACCTGCCCTGGGCCCAGTGTTGTTATGGGGGGGGGGGGGGGGGGGGTTGTTGCTGTGTATTCTGACACCCTGTATCCGAAATAGCCCCTCATGCCCAGAGACATGCTGGTCCACATAAAGCTGGCCTCACTCTGTCACTGCAGTTTCACCATGTCAAAGGCAAAGTTTATTTTCTGTCCAATAAATCTGAAGACCTGCTTGACGGGTCAAATGGTGAGTTGTTTTTTTTTTAATAGTCACTTATATAACATGTTAGAGCAGGGGTCTCAAACTCATTTTCTACATTCAGCCTGATTTAATGTCCAATGGGTCGAACCAGTAAAATAAAATAATAACTTATAGATAATGACACTAATGCAAAAAAATATATTTTAAAATACTTTTATAAATTATCCAAATGCAAAGAAAGTTAAATTTCATAATGAAAATAAGTAAAATTTTACCAATATTCTGCCTCAGTTTATCATTCGTCCATGTGTTTTATTAAGGATCAGTTCTACAAAGACACTAAACAGAAGCAGAAAATGGTTCAAATTGTGTCTAATTCACATTTATTCAGGTTTTTCTCATTTTATTGTTACAACATAGTTTGTAAATGTCAATATTTTCAGAGTTAATTTTTTTTTATAGTTAAACAATGACAAAAATTTGAAGTTGTCATCATTTATAGGCAAAGAAACAGAAAACTGAGAAGAAAATCTGGAGTCATTTCATAGGTTATTATGCTCTTCATCCCACAGGCTGCATTGGAACCATGGGCAGCATGTTTGACACTCCTGTGTTAGAGTAAAAGTTGGGAGCTGAGTCATAACGGTGCCCACTCTGTAACTGACTCTGACTCACATCTGACTTTACAAGTTTCACAGGTTTTATCTGTTTAAAGGAATTATCCAGAGTAAAATTCATTATAGCTCATTTTTTAGATGACTGGGAGTACATACATATACAGTAACGAATAATCCTTTATGCAAAATTTTAATCTCAAAAATTCAAGTTACAAAACACATCATGAGTCTCTATTCAATTACATTTGGAGATTTACTTTACATTTACTATTACAGGTCTCCTCCTTACAGGGATTATCCAGAGTAAAAATAAGTTTTGCTAATTTTTTAGGTGATTGGGAGTAAATACTGTACATATAGTTGACATTAAAATCACACCATTTGGATGAACATTCAGAAATTTAGATTTTGCCGTTTTGAGCCAAACTGTGTTAACATGGAAGTGATTAGGACATGTCTTTTTTGCCGACACGAAACACTATATTTCAACCTCTTCTAAATGTTGTTATATGTATATATGGGTCAATGCATGTAATATTATAATATATCCAGTATTTATTAAGTTATAGCTTGATATGTCTATGCTTGACACACACAAACAGTGTTATAGAAGTTAATTTTGTGACATGTCACCTTTGACCTCCAGAGATCTCAAAAACTATTGTTTGTAGGTGAAAATACTAAATACAAGAATTATAGAAATATTCATTCCCCATCGTTTGGTGCCAATCTGAAAGTTCTGTGACCCTCTGTTCATGAGTTATAACCAATAATGTGATGATAACTGAATCGGATTGTAATTCTGATCATGTGATTTTGACCTTTTAGTTAATTGTGACATTGACCTTTGACCTTTACTCAATGGATCATTGCATCTGATGTGCATTAACTATATGTATATGCCCATGTAATATCATAGTGATAGTAATAGTGAACTAATGTTGGGTTACATTCATTAATCCTTATATAAGCCGCAATGTCGTTTTTGGAAGAATATTAAGTGTGCCTTATAGTCCGGAAAATATGGTACTTATATTTAAATTCAGGCGTTAAGAGGTGAAAAAACCCATTTATATCCAGACTTTAAAGTAATGTACATGATGTGAACTTACTTTCCTGTGGGTTATAACATAACAGCCTGAAGTCACAACTTAAATTAGTATAATTAAACACAGGGTAAATCTTTTAATTATAGGTACCTAAATATGAACATGACAAACATGAACTATGTTTGGGGTTTTTTGTCTGGATTATTCATTAATAAAAGTGCAGTATAGGAAACATTCATTTAGGTATAAAAGAATATTTCCTCTAACTGTGAATCTACATATGTTTAAGGTCTGAGGGTTTTGTTTAGACTAGAACAGTCCACATCCACATGTCCAGACTGCAGTGTTAGGTTTCACAGCTCACATCAGATGTTTTGGCCGAGGACACTTTTCAGATGAGCCTGAGGCCAAAGACGGAGGTCGATGGAGTGTCTGGAACTAAAGCACAGCACCGTACTGCCCACTCAACCATCTGACTTATTTAAACTAGGAGTGTGAAAGGTGAGGTTATGGTCACAGACACGTCTCCATGGTAACGGGGGCTTTGGTCTTGTACTGTTTACTTATCTGGACCGCTGGGGCTGAAATGACACAGAAGAAGAAGAAGTGTAAATGTTACTTCACTGTGTGTTTTCCCACAGGCTTTGACTGGTCAGCCTGAAAAGTGCACTTTTAGTCCATCTGTCCATCTGTTTGTCCATCTGTCTGTCTGTCTGTCCATCCACCCATCCATGTGTTTGTCCATCTATCAGTCTGTCCGTCTATCCATTTATCTGTTTCTCCATCCATCTACCTGTCCATCTGTCTGTCCATACATGTCTATCTGTCTATCTCTCCATCCGTCTGTCCATCCATGCACCTGTCCATCTGTCCATACATGTCTATCTGTCTATCTCCATCCATCTGTCCGTTCATCTATCCGTCTGTCTATCCATCAGTCTGTCCATCCGTCCACCCACCTGTCCATCTGTCTGCCCATCTGTCCATACATGTTTGTCTATCTCTCCATTCGTCCATCTGTCCATCCAATCCGCCTGTCTGTCAATCCATCTGTCCATCTGTCTGTCCATACATCCATCCACCTGTCCATCTGTCCATACATCTGTCTGTCTGTCTATCTCTCCATTTGTCCATGTGTCAGTCGATCTCTCTGTCCATCCATCCATCCATCATGGTCTAATAGAACTCCATTTCCCATCATGCATTTAGTGTTAAATGCCCATGATGCTCAAACATTCACTCTTGTTCTGATGATTTTTAAGCTTTATAAAAGTTTCCTTTACTTTATTGAGTTTCAGGATATATTTCTTGGCCTTTATTTATTTTTATATTTCTATTAGTTGTTTTTTTTTAGTTATTCTGCTTTTGGATTCTAGCTTAGTTTTGTGGTTTAACTTTAGTAATTTGAGCATGATTGGGAAGAATTTATTTATTTTTGTTTGTTTTTTAAATGTTACTTTATACATATTTTCTGTTATTATGAAGAAAAGGGGAAAATGTGGGAGAGAAAAACATATACGTCTGGAAAAAGAAAGAAAACGCAAAGAACCTTCATTTTTATCTTTCACTTTAGGTCATGTTACATTGCTTGTTGTTGGCCATTAATTCTGGTACATTTTGTTCACTTCCTGCTTTTATTTATTTATTACTTTAATTCAGAATCTGTTTAAAGTGCTCTGACCATGTGGACAGCAGCGTCAGAGCCAGAGACGAAAAACAAACATAAGCATTTACAATACATCAAATATATTTAGCTTTGGTTCCTGGTGCCGGGAAGTGATGGCAGTGTCTGTTTGTCCGTCCGTCTTCTTTTCTATGAACCACCAGCTTGGATCCAGAGGCTTAATTAACACACCATGTCCAAATGTTCCCTGTACCTGTCAACAAACTAGTTGGTACTTTGTGTTACCCTCATAATGCTTTTAGTTTTAGAGTGGCAAAAATGTTCTAGGAACCAGATCAGTATTTACTGGAATTACATTTGTCCTCTTTTTTTTTTTTTGGCTCATTGGTGTTTCCTGTAAATTATTTAATTCCTGCTGTTTTATACAGTGTCTATTTCTCTATTACAAGCCTCCACTGAGCTGGCCAATCAGAGAACAGCTTTGGCCATCAGCTAAAACTGAGCATTTCAGGCAGAGTCAAGACTTGGGTTTGGATCAGGACTTTTGTCTGGACTTTTCTAACCCTAACCTAGTATGACATAGTTGGACCTACAGAGCAACTACAGAGAAGCTTTGCTACTCTATAGGTGCTGAAAAGTCACATAATGATAGTTAACAGTGACGATAATAGGTGTCCTTTAATGACAGAAAAGACTGATGATGAAGAAAACTAAACAAACATTGAAAACGATGGTTGAAACAAATCAAAGCGTCTCAATGAATCTTTATTTTAGTGGAAGTGACTCAGAGGGCAATGAGTGCACTTTTATTCAGAAAAATATTGTCGGACACATTGCTCCGGCATACGCATATGAAAATTTCCCAAAAGACGTTTAAGGTGTCATTATGGAAGAAAGAAGTGTTTTAATTGCCGAAGGTGTCAAAGTGATGCTCAGGCCAGTGCTGAAAGGATCCAGTGAGACGATAAAACAGTAAAACACAGTTGAGTCACAGGGAAAAGAGCCAAGCTGTTATTAACTTCAGTTTGACTGATGCACATGATGAGTGTGCGTGGGTGCTGAATCAAAAAGTCAGCTCAACTGAGGGTACAACAGGGAATTGTGGGTAGTGTGTTGAAATGTGAGACTCCGTGTCACTTCAAAGACCCACATGTTACTCATGTTTGGATATAAAACCCATTGACTTGATTTGGGCATAAAGCTTTACTTGCCTTCACTGTGACTCTTACGCAGCAGTTATTGCTGCAGAAAACTAATGAAACAACAGATAGTGTGAAAAAAGCTCTTCCCCTGACTGACATAAGGAACACATTTAGACAAATACTTTTTTTTCGGATGAAATTGTCTTCTGTTTGAGAAAACACAAAGGTATAGAAAAAGTAACCAGTGTTCTCAATAGTTTGTAGTTTTTATCTTTCCGGCTGATGCTATTGTGAAGGTGCGTCTGGTATTATTTTCATCATCTTCATTAGACATTTCTTCAAACATCTTCTTGGAAGAAAAACACTGGATTCATTAAAAATTTTATATGACTCTTTCTTGGGGCACTAGCTGCATAACAGTTTTTCGCAAAACAATATTGATATTCCCAAAATTATGTCAAAGTATATTTGCACTTTGATCGTGTTTCCATTGACAGTTAGCCTAGCCGTGCTAGACGCACCTAGCCGTGCTAGACGCACCTAGCCGTGCTAGACGCACCTAGCCGTGCTAGACGCACCTAGCAGCAGCATGTCTTATGTGCTACTGTAGTAGTTCCACTTTCATTCAATGTCATTTTTGGCTGGATTTCCCTGAAACTGGCCGACCAATCATGGTGAAGTATAGAGTCAGTGTTATGACTTCAGTACTCCATGTCTTATGTTTTTTGGGTCATTGTTAGTGTCTGGGCTTTTATTTTGTTATGTGTGTTCATGTCACTCTTCCTGTCACCGGTGTTGTCCTGCCCCCTCATTAATTTCCTCTTCATGTGGAACACCTGTCTGTAGAGATTTAAACCCTCATCTTTCTTCACTTGGTGTGAGTTCATCTGCTTCTCTATGTGACCTTTGAACACTTTTTATTCTCTGCTTTTCTGGTCTCGACTGTATTTTTGGTTCTTGGTTTTTGGTTGTCCCATGTCTTTCTGTTTTGTGGATGTGATCTGTGTATGACCTTTGGCCTGGATTTTGGACCTGGATCCTACCTTGCCCCCTTTAGGACATGACTCTCTCTCAGCTCTTTATATCGACCTGGTACTGGCTTACGGTAACTGTATCTTTTTTTCCTGATTGTGACGGCTCTGATTACCTGGTACTGAATTGTGCCTGTCTGACCCTGCTTCTCATCTTAGTGGCCACTGACCCCCTACAGAGGTCCCAGAATGAGCGATTAATTTTATTGTAATTAGCAGAATGGCAGATTAATTTGTTTTATTTCAAGCATAAATAAATAAATCTGCACATTCTAATCATTGTTCATTGCTCTGATTAGTCATATTATGTGCAGAAAGACAGCCGTTGATCCCATCCCTTACGCTATGAATTATGAAATAAAAGTCATAATTATAATGTATAAAGTCACAATTTCTCTCCTCCAGTGATTTTTTTTTCCCTCTGAAGTTACTTATTTTTTGTACTGTCAGTTGAGTTTGAAAAAGTCTATTCTGGGAATGTAAAGAGTATAAAGTACACATATTTATATAAATGTAAAGAGTATAAAGTACACATATTTATATAAATATAAAGAGTATAAAGTACATATATTTATATAAATGTAAAGAGTATAAAGTACATATATTTATATAAATGTAAAGAGTATAAAGTACACATATTTATATAAATGTAAAAAGTATAAAGTACACATATTTATATAAATGTAAAAAATATAAAGTACACATATTTATATAAATGTAAAGAGTATAAAGTACATATATTTATATAAATGTAAAGAGTATAAAGTACACATATTTATATAAATGTAAAGAGTATAAAGTACACATATTTATATAAATGTAAAGAGTATAAAGTACATATATTTATATAAATGTAAAGAGTATAAAGTACATATATTTATATAAATGTAAAGAGTATAAAGTACATATATTTATATAAATGTAAAAAATATAAAGTACACATATTTATATAAATGTAAAGAGTATAAAGTACATATATTTATATAAATGTAAAGAGTATAAAGTACACATATTTATATAAATGTAAAGAGTATAAAGTACATATATTTATATAAATGTAAAGAGTGTAAAGTACATATATTTATATAAATGTAAAGAGTGTAAAGTACACATATTTATATAAATGTAAAAAGTATAAAGTACACATATTTATATAAATGTAAAAAGTATAAAGTACAAATATTTATATAAATGTAAAGAGTATAAAGTACATATATTTATATAAATGTAAAGAGTATAAAGTACATATATTTATATAAATGTAAAGAGTGTAAAGTACATATATTTATATAAATGTAAAGAGTGTAAAGTACATATATTTATATAAATGTAAAGAGTATAAAGTACATATATTTATATAAATGTAAAGAGTATAAAGTACAAATATTTCTGAACAAATGTAGGAAGTAAAAGTAAAAAGCTGCCAGAAAAATTACAGATATCTAAATAAAATCTGTTTAAGTACAGTAATGGAGTACTTTTACTTAGTTACTTCCACCTCTGGTTGTTAGCTCGATTATTGCCAATAGCTTGGACATAGATGTTCATGTAAATGACATGTGAGCAGGTGACAGAGCCCTGTGGGACTCCCCTGTTGTTTCTTTATTGTGTTGAATGTCAGGATTGATCTGACTAGGTTATACATAATAAAACCTGATGACGCACACGCCAGTGTTGAGACACTTCTGCACTTTCTTTGTAATTCTTTCCAGATTTTTCTTTTCCCCCACGGTCAACAAAGAGAGGAAAGGTTCCCCCTAATAATGAAATATTTTGTGTTTTTCACCCTCAAATGAGAAAATAAAAAGAGGACCTGTGTGAGCACATGAGCACACACCCTTCTTCAGTACGGAACATGTGACGCAGGAGTGGAACCTACATATGGACGTGGTGTTGCACAGGAACAAGGTGGAGATTGTGTCGATGGGAGGGGCTATGACCAGATTTTTATGAGAGACTGTGTTGTGCTTTGATGATGTGGTTACGGCTGTGGAGTCGATACGAAGCTGTCATTTTATCACATTATTCTGCTGTTTAGGTCACACTGTGTCAGACATAGAAGGTAATGTAGAACTAAAGACCAAATAAAGAAGGACAGAACCACAGGATGAATAAGAAACACTCATCCTGCCCCCCCCCCCTCAGGCTGGTTCCTTTTGGACGCTGATGCACCACAGTGGATGCATCTGGAAGTCTTGCGGGTATCTTTGCCAGATCATCACTGTGCATCTGCCTCTGGTGTCAATTATTCACATGTTGTCTCACACTCCTTCACAATCCACTTCTTTGTGTTTTTCAGTTCTGCAGAGGTGCCAGCTGGTGATTACTGTCCCTATTAACACCCATTAACTCTGTTATGGCTGTGATTAACCCCTTCATGGCTGGTGTCTGTCACACACACACACATGTGAATGCACCATGTTTCCATATGTTTATAGGAAACAGTCACTTAAATGTATCTATTTACTCAGACTCAGAGGTGGAAGTAATGAAGTACAAGTACTTCCTTTACTGTACTTAAGTACAACTTTTAGGTACATGTACTTTACTTGAGTATTTCTTTTTCTGGCAACTTTTTACTTTTACTCTTTACATTTATATAAATATATGTACTTTATACTCTTTACATTTATATAAATATATGTACTTTATACTCTTTACATTTATATAAATATATGTACTTTATACTCTTTACATTTATATAAATATATGTACTTTATACTCTTTACATTTATATAAATATATGTACTTTATACTCTTTACATTTATATAAATATTTGTACTTTATACTCTTTACATTTATATAAATATATGTACTTTATACTCTTTACATTTATATAAATATATGTACTTTATACTCTTTACATTTATATAAATATCTGTACTTTATACTCTTTACATTTATATAAATATATCTACTTTATACTCTTTACATTTATATAAATATCTGTACTTTATACTCTTTACATTTATATAAATATATGTACTTTATACTCTTTACATTTATATAAATATATGTACTTTATACTCTTTACATTTATATAAATATATGTACTTTATACTCTTTACATTTATATAAATATCTGTACTTTATACTCTTTACATTTATATAAATATATCTACTTTATACTCTTTATATTTATATAAATATATGTACTTTATACTCTTTACATTTATATAAATATATGTACTTTATACTCTTTACATTTATATAAATATCTGTACTTTATACTCTTTACATTTATATAAATATATCTACTTTATACTCTTTACAAATCTCAGAATAGACTCATTACTTTTTTAAACTAGACAAATATGACAGTATAAAAAATAAGTTGTAAATAAGTTTTAAATCAGTAATTGTGATTTACTATATGATGATTCTGAGTTTTTATCTCATAATTATCCATTTCTTATCTCATAATTCGGACTTTTTCTCATAAATCTGACTTTTTAATCTCATAATTTTGACTTTTTATCCCACTTTTTAAATTTTTTTAACCTCATAATTATGATTGTTTTTTAAATCTCCTATTTATGACTTGAATTTTTCTTAAATGTTCTGTCCATACCCACTAAACTGAGTACCATGACTCAATAAAACACCTCATCTACACACTAACTCACTTTTAAAGGCTTTATTTTTGGATATTTTTGACATTTTTCTCATCTTTTCTCCATAAATGAGGATTATTTCATCCTTAGCAAAATAAAATACAGTTTTACTTTTTACTTTATTACAATTGAGAAGTTGTGCTTTTTAACTTTTACTTCTGTAAATGAGTTGAATCAGTACTTTTACTTTTACCAGAGTATTTTTTCACACCAGTAGCTGTACTTCTACTTACAGTAAGTACAGAATGTGAGTACTTTGACCACCTCTGGGATCTTCTTTATTTATCCCAAACTTGGAACTTACAGAATGAATTATCTATGTAAACACTAATGTACTGACTGAAAGTGGGTCAGAGGGTAACGACATGGACCATGGACCATGGAAAGATTCAGAGCCTGGAATTCTTTTTGCATTCTTTAGAACAGTGGAAAGTCCCAAACTAAGAATTTTGGCATTTAATGTCTAATAATTGAGTAAATAAGTAAAGATGAGGCATAAAAGAGCATGTGTGATCCATTACATACCAGACTAAAAAGCTGCCCCCCCCCACCAACACCTCAGGACACAAAACATGTATTTTGTTGACGTTAGATCTTATTAGATGATGTCGTTATCTGTCTCTAAATAAAATAATTATCATACAGATGATGATCACAGTCTGCTTCAGTGAACAAAGCTAAGACACTGTGAGGCAGTGATATGTTTACACCTAGAAATAACTATTGTGTTTAGGTTGATCATATTTTATTAAACCAAAAACACCAATAGGCTGTGAATATTTAACCCATAAAGACTCAAATAACTACTGGACACCATAATCATCTACTAATATAACATGTTCTGACCCAGTAAACCTGTCAATACATGTAAATAAGTGTAAAATGCAGTTCATACTCATCAGATATGACTCATTTGGATTTTCAAAGGCTCCACAGTTACCATGGAAACACTGCGATAAAATATTGGGTTTAGAAAGTTCATGTTTTCCATATTAATGAGTATCACAGAGAGGAAAAGGCGATTTAACTTTGGAGGATTTATTATTTGTAGATTGTAGATCTGATGGAGTGAATGAAAGGTCATGACCTGGAGGTCAAATGTCATGACCTGGGGATGAAACGTCATGACCTGGAGGTCAAAGGTCATGACCTGGAGGTCAAAGGTCATGACCTAGGGATTAAATGTCATGAACTGGAGGTTAAAGGTCATGACTTGGAGGTTAAAGGTCATAACCCGGGGATGAAAGGTCATGACCTGGAGATAAAAGGTCATGACCTGGGGATTAAATGTCATGACCTTTGACCCTATGGTCATAGCTGGTTTAAATCAGGTGGAACTTCATGTCTAAAACACTCCCTGTTGGACTCCTATCTAACTCTGCAGAGGGGTTCAGGTCCTGATCATTATTATTTTAGTCTCTGGATATCTTTACTTCGAGAAAAAATGTGGTGAATAAGAAATGAAAGTGTTTCAGTAAAAAAACATCAGTTTCTAGTGGAACTAAGACATTTACTACTTAATATTCTGTTGACTTGTTGTTTTTGTTGAAGTGTTTATTATCTACTGGAAACACCATAAAACTGTTTTCATGTCAGAACTCATGATATTTCTCCATATGTTCTTTTTTTTCCCTCTTGTTTCTCCATCTGTCTCGTGTCTTTTTGGCCTTGATGTTTGGCAGGTGCAGTGATCCATCCAGTAAGAAAGTGTTTCTGTTAATTCAATAAACAGCTACTGAACTGTGGAAAATTACTGGTTTGTCGCAAAGAAATATAAGAAATTAGAAAAAAAAAAGGCTTAGTGAGTTTGCTTTGGATAAAAACATGTTTGCCACTCAGGACACAGTAAAGACGTGCAGTGGAAAGATTTTGTGGTTTGGCTCGGACAAGGGGAGCTATTTGTTTACCCTTTAACTATCCATGTTAGACGGTAAATACCAATGACTGTGGCGACTTTTTCAGCTGAATACAGATAAATGTCTCAATCAGGAGTTCCATTAATGGCCGATAGATGCTGACTGTGGGTCAGATTGTTGCTCTTTTTTCATGTTGTGAAGCGTTTCTCTTAGTCACATCACAAATTGTGTAACCACCATGGCTCTTTACTGTGGGTTTTTTTTTTCTACCACACTTGCTTAGTTCTTTCTCACAGATGCTCATTTCCACAAAATCTTACGAAACCATTGAACTCTTTAACCTGATTATTTTCTGCCAGTTGTACAGAACAGCAGATGTCAGCAGGTTTCATTGTACTCTGGCAAATGTTGTTTTTATTTCATAGATAATGATTCCTTTAGCCAAATGTCATGACAAAAGCAGGATCAGCTCATATTTTGGCACCAGCATCTATAGAGTGGACATGTGATAGAGCGTTACACTGGAAAAGACATTATACTCTGACTTTGTCAGCACACAGTACTGCTTATATGACAAGTTTTAGTCATTATACAGTGAAAACAGCACACATACTTATATGAGAGTTCACTGTAGTTCTGAGTCACAGTGTTGAGTGTTGGTGGTTCTGAGGTCCAAAGTTAATGCTTAAAAACTAGGAAGTGCTTTTGTGGTGACTTACAATTGATTTATCAGTTTATAATAATATTGTCCTCTTTATTTATGCATCTTTCAGTGAATATTCAGTATTTTCCTGCTATTTATTTATGCTATTATGACCTGTTATTTATGCTAATGTAGCTGTGATGAAGAGATCTTTACTCTTCTAGTCATGATGGCGCTGTTTTAACTGAAGATAAACATTCATCACAACTCCAGAATGATTCTATTTGTACCTTTAACGCCCTTGTAGACCCTCACAGACTGTCCTTTAAGGTCCTTGTAGACCCTCACAGTCCCTCACAGTCCCTCACAGACCCTCACAGTCCCTCACAGACCCTCACAGACCCTCACAGATCCTCACAGACCCTCACAGACCCTCACAGTCCCTCACAGTCCCTCACAGACCCTCACAGACCCTCAAAGATCCTCAAAAATCCACACAGATCCTCACAGACCCTCACAGACCCTCACAGATCCTCACAGACCCTCACAGACCCTCACAGTCCCTCACAGTCCCTCACAGACCCTCACAGTCCCTCACAGACCCTCACAGACCCTCACAGACCCTCACAGATCCTCACAGACCCTCACAGACCCTCACAGACCCTCACAGATCCTAACAGACCCTCACAGACCCACACAGACCCTCCACAGTAGAACAACATGAAGTTGATCCAGTAATTATTTCGGCCTACGTGTGGACCCTGCAGGTCTGGAACACGGTCTCAGTACACCTGTGGCATTATAAGGGTCTGTAATGCTTAGTCTGTCCAGGTTTATGTTTGTATTATTTGATTTCTGTAGTTTTTAAGTATGCTGTGAACTCTGATGGCTTGAAATTGGAGCTGGTTCCATTCATTGTCACACAGGAAACATGGCGGACGAAATAAAACACATGATTTAAACTGAAAACATGCAAATACAGCTGAACACATTACAATAAATTGTTGTAAACCATTTAGGAAAAATTAAATAGAAGGAGAAATTAATTAGGGAACTGAGACAGACGTAAGGTGTTTGAAAGTTTAAAAAATAAATAAATAAAAATAAATGGACATGTGAGTTGTATTTTTTAAACAGCCAGCTTACTTACTTTCAAGTTTTATTTGAAGGTATATGAATAAGGTTTGTGTAGGCTGAACCCTTCCTTCAGCTTCTCTAAGTATGTTTCTCAGCAGCAGTGATATTAATAGTACGACCCTGGGCCAGTTGCCAGTGAAAACAGCTCCAGCACATAGACCTTGTGCAAAACTCCGTACAAATACTTCATCTATGACCTGGAAACTTGATGAGAGAATGTTTAACAGTGGAAAACATCAAATGAAAATTCCTTCTTAAAACAAGAAAATTAGAGGAAAGGGCCAAAGGGGAAAATATGACATAAACAAGGAATGGAACGTTTGTCTTTTGTCGCATTAATCCAACACATGAGCCGAACATCTGCAATTTACATTATAATGTGATGGTAATGGCATTTTTGTTTAAGTTATGTGTTTTTTTTCCTTCTCTGATTGGCTCTTTTTATTCTGATTATTTATTCTGAATAAAATAATTAATCTAAAATAATTGTAATCACTGTGTGTGTGTGTGTGTGTGTGTGTGTGTGTGTGTGTGTGTGTGTGTGTGTGTCTCTGCAGAGACATATCATGCTATAACTCAATTAATACTTGAGCTATCACCATGAAGTTAAATAGGCATATAAATATAGCTAATGCACATCAAATGCAATGATCCATTTGAGTAAAGGTCAAAGGTCAAAGTCAAAATGAACTAAAAGGTCAAAATCACATTATCAGTTATAACTCCAGAACAGAGGGTCACAGAAGTTTCAGATTGGTACCAAACGATGCGTGATGAAGGTTTCTACAATTCTTGTAGTTGGTGTTATCACCTACGACCAATAGTTTTTTAGATCTCTGCAGGTCAAAGGTGACATGTTGCAAAATTAACTTGTGTAACACTGTGTGTGTCAAACAGACATATCACGCTATAGCTTAATCAATATTAGATATATTATTATCATATTATACACACTAATGCATATATAAAGTACATATAATGAAATTATCAATATTGTTTAAGGTCAAAGGTTAAGGTTATATTTAGCAGAAAGGTCAAAATCACATTATTGGCTCTAATTCAAGAACAGGTTGTCATAGAAACTTGAGATTGGCACAAAATAGGGGTGAGATTAAACATTCTCTGAATACTAGTTCCAGTTGAAAATAACAATTCCAAATTTTATTTAATTCTGAATAAAGTCATCTGATTGCATCTGATGTACATTAGCTGTATGTATATGCCCATATAATTTCATGGTGATATCTCAAGTATTCATTGAGTTATAGTATAATATGTCTCTGCGGACACACACACACACACACACAAAGTGATTACAATAACATTTGTTGGGTGAGATTAATTAGGTGTTTACATGGTTCATGTTAAAGAGTAATTAACCTTTATTCTGAATTAAACAGGAATAAAAACTCATATAAACAGTCCCAAAAGGTAGAAAATAAAAA
Source organism: Siphamia tubifer (assembly GCA_020466265.1). Taxonomy (NCBI): domain Eukaryota; kingdom Metazoa; phylum Chordata; class Actinopteri; order Kurtiformes; family Apogonidae; genus Siphamia; species Siphamia tubifer. Next base: position 5,467,765 of record CM035786.1, on the reverse strand, counting down.
GATGAAAAACCAAAAATGAATGCATCAATGTTAAATATGAAATATCCAGCCTTCTATGTTAATGATCATATTCAATATTAATTAGAGGAGGGGGTTTACACATTAAACAGGTCATGCCGCAGCAGCAGCATCACGCATTGAAAATGACAAAATGACATCACTCCTATAGTGACATCATCCAGCCTGATCCACTGGTATGACCTCATCCCTCTGGTATGTAATCCCCCACGTGACTCCCCTCTGAGCCTGTGAATTATTCATGAGTGGCATCCCTGTCAGAAGCACACACTGGAGAAATGGAGCCGTTCACAGAACAGCCCACTCCTAATGTCCTTATGCTCCATGCTCGAAAATGCAATGGGGCTCTCGCCACAGGCCAGTTGTGGTGGAAGTGTGCACAAAAAACTTCAAAATAAAAGTATCTTTCCATCGGGCCAGCTCCAAATGTGTGTATTTTTATTTAATCATGTATATTTCACATTTCTGATGTTGTGAAATATATTGATGTTTTGCTGATAATTGTGATTGATTTATTGATGATTGTGTGTGCTCCAAATAAACTGAACTGAACTGAACTGAAATATACCAGGCACCACTATTGTTTTTAAAATGTGACATTTCCAATGGGAAGTAGCTTCAACAAAGCAAATCTATTGTTCTATAAAAGATGTTATATAATTTTGCCTCCATACGAGTGTATGTATATTGTATGCATATATTGTTAATAACATTTTTTTTTAAATCTATTGTTCTATTAATAATTGCCATCATTACAGTGCCGTAGCTACCTATGCTACACACATAAGTTGTGTTTCTATTACAGTTTTTCACAAAACAAGAGCAATGTTCCTAAAATTTTGAAAAAGTGTATTTGTGCTTTGAACGTGTTTCCACTGACGGTTGTTCGAGGTTATGTCGTATCATCCCACGAGATTTCACTAGTGGAAGATGAACCTTTCCATGACCTGACATCACGCTGCTGTTTTCTGTCTCTAAACTGACACTGATGTTTTCCTCATGAATTATGTCCAGAAAAGTCTCCTCCTCTGTCCATGTGTATCGCACCATTTTGACTCTGAGAGAAGTGATCATGTGACCATGTACGGCATGTCCTGTGACGTATGATTGTGGAAAAAGTGTTTCTATTGTGCTTTTGCGATATATTACAATATTGAAACGTCTGAAAAACAACCTCATGAAAGCGCAAAAACTTTTTATCAATATTTGAGTGTTGTTTTTTCAAAATTCAGGTGTTTCCATTTTTTCCACATTTTTGTAGCGCTATTTACACTTTGCAAATTTCCAAGGGTAATGGAAACGCAGCTATAGATGCCGAAGAAAAAACTAGAATAACATGTAAAAGTTGTTTTATTTCCACAATTTCATCAAAAATGTTAAACTTTCATACATTATTGGATTCATCAGCCACATTTTAAACTATTCCAATAATTACTTTGTTTATTCTTGCATATTTTTATCTTTCAGCTACCCCCCCCCCCAATACAAGGATTGAAAGAATTTGAATATTGTGACAAAATCACAATTTTCTTCAGAAAAAAGAAAGAAATTCAGATCACATCAAATCAGTTGAAATATTCCCGACACAGACAGTTGGAGTAGAGTAGCACCTAAGATGTCCTCGCTCCTTTCCCAACAGTTAGCTGTAGCGCTAGCAAAAAATAAAATTCAGTTTTTGGGCTAAGATGTCACTTCCAGGGGGGAGGTAAAGTCCTGTGGTGGGAGGTCTGCAGACAGACTGAAAATACTTGACTCACCTGCTGAGGCTGGAGTGATACCTCTAATATAACACCTCCTCCTCAGGCAACAGTTACTGATAAAGCACTGATGTCATTGTTGGTGCTGTTTCGACACTGCATAACTACTTTACATCTGACTTAATTACATCTCACAGGTGAGACTGATGTTTTACTCTACTTAAAGAGCCAAATTAACTTAACTAATGAAAAGATTTATCAAGTTCTTGGCTAAATTTGTTGAAAAAAAAAAACACATTTGGGAGTTTTAAAGCAGTTGCCAGAAACTGGACGATTTACCTTTATGACCAGAGACTAAAAACTATATTTGAGCTGAATTAGCTTCACAATAAGAAAATCAAACCAAACCATGTCAGAGCAAAATTTAGAGATGAGTTAAATTAGAGGTGGGAAAATAAATAATTTACTCAGATTGTAATGGTTGTGAAGTGCACTAGGAGACACTGTATTTCATCAGGGACTTTTTTAGATTTATGGAGAACCTAAGCAAGATGCTGTTGGAGGGTGTGTGTGTGTGGGGGGGTTCCTACACCCTTTAGATCAGGGGTGTCAAACTCAGAAGTGGGCCAGACCAGTAAATCAAAAAAAATATATCAATAATTAAATTAACCCCAAACTGTTGTCCATGTTTTAGAGCAAAAAAGATCAATTTACATGATGAAAATGTTTCCATCTACAAACTATCCTTTCAAACAGTGTGAATAGAGTGAACAAAGTGAAATAACTGTGATTTTAACATTATTAGGCTTTAGTTTGTTATTTACATGTCTATATTATAGCTTAGAAATACACAAAATATTTAGTAATAGGTAGAATATTATTAAAATTCTACTTACTTCTCATATTTGTTCTGATTATACAGATGTTTTTTGGTTAAATTATACTTTGATTGATTGGATTTCTTATTTTGGCCACTCAAACGCCTCACATATAAGCATGTTCACCTGATAGAAGCTGCTGTCGGACTGGCATACGGTATCCTGGTGTGACAGAACACCGGCCCACTTGAGGTCATATTTGGGGGAATATGACCCCTGAACTAAAAAGAGTTTGACACCCCTGCATTATGAGGTCGCCACTGCATTATAGTCTGATTTATTTTTTTTACCTTTTTGTTTCTTTTTTTTTGCTGAATGACTCAGACGACATAACCAGAGGATGATGTCACTCAGTTTGGGGGATGATCTCATTTCAGATGTGTAGTTGAGGCTGCTACATACTTTCCTTTGTGCAGAGTATCATGTTTTAATCTGAGTTGAATGTCTTTTTTTACTACTATTAGTATTATTATTAAAATTGTATTTAATATAAACATGACAAATGACATGAGTACAATTCCAAGGAGAGACCAGATGTTCTGCTACGGTGTATGTAGCATAAGTGCTAACTCTCAACACCTTAAATAGGTCATTCATTAAAAACCTTTAGGAGTTAATTAAAATTACAAATTATAAATAGAGCAATAGATCCATAATCACAACAAACACAGTACTCCAGGATAGACATGTACACATTTCTGGTGGGATTTTAGCCCGTCTTTAAAGGGGACATATGTAAAATATATGTTGTCTGTGTGTGAAATTAAATTAATTACTTAAATTATGAACAAAAACCATCCACTCTTTTCTCCAGATCCATTTTTTGTTGGACAGGAGAGAAAATGCTCCGTTTTGGATTTTCTATGCCTCGTACATCACATGTAAACATTCATTTGAATACTCCACCCCGTCCCACCAGCTCAGCTAACCCTACCTACTGGTCACATGACCTCTGCTCAGACTCACAGATCTGCCATCATTCCCTACTGTGTTCTCTTTACTACAGCTGCTAGTGCCAATGCTAATGCTAATGCTAGTGCAGCTGCAACCTGTGGGATCCAGGTTGCCCCACATGTTTGTTGCTTTACCTGCTCAGCGTATGAATGTACTGTGAAAGTGTACGTGACGTGAACATATGTGACGTAAAGACGCACATGTAACCACTCGTCTGCGTTGTGTTATTTACGAAGGCCGACTCTCTTCAGTTTGCAATATATTTTATTGTCTGCTAAACACTGCACAATGGTGGAGAAGCACACTTTACTCAGTCGCTCGGCACAGCAAAATCTGAAACTCCTCCTACTAGCTGGTGTAATTGTAATGTAAGGAGAGCTGCACCGACCAATGGGCGCTCCCGATAGAGTCCGCAGTATGTCAGGGCAACTCCAATTGGTCATACCGTGTCAAGTGGAATCAACCATCAAACTCCCTCTTAACTCTGTTACACACGCAACCTAAACATGCAACCCAAACCTAGACAGAATACTATCAACAGTGACACAAGACAGGTCAAAACACAGACATCTAACACCAATGACAGGCAGACAAGTGCTCTAGACAGGATATACAAATAAATGTACATATAGGACTGCATAGGGACAGGACTGCATCTACACCTTTGGTTCCTGCAGCAGCCATTTTGAACCTACAACCTGAGGGGAGAAGCTGAAATACACCAAATAGTGGATGAGGTGCATCATTAGTTTGTGTAGATGTTTGAAAACCAGTCTGATATTACAGAAAATAATCAAACTTTCAAAAGTAAAAAGTTTATACTTGACTAAAATATCACAGTGAGGCCAGCGGTCCAACATTTTATATTGCATTTATGAGTTTTAGTGTGTTTTTTTTTTTTTACATGAACCTGCACCATTAAAGACCTGGTCATGGATCAGACAGGGTTTGAAATATTTATGTCATAAGCAGTGAATGTGGTCAGCTCTGTTTTCTTTACTATTTATAGAACCAAATGGAAGTTGATTTGGAAGAGTTAAATCAACTGTCTGTCTGTCTGTCTGTCTGTCTGTCTGTCTGTCTAGGTAGGAAATAGTTGCTGTCTGACATGGTTATGAATAATTTCCATCTAAAACCATGAATGAAAGCCAAGATTTTTCACATTCCTTAGTTTGAACTCTATATTTTAATGCTTGAATCCAGTATATTATTATTTCGTACCAGTTTTCTATATATTCTTTTAGTGTGTGCTATGACAAGGACGTCCTCTAAGACATAATTATTAAAGAAATCATCCTCTACTCAGTTCTCCTCTAATAAAATGGTAGATTGGTGCAGATTCTTCTAATCCACAGTCACTGCAGCAGAGCTTTGCTGACTTCCTGACAATAATGATCCACAAGCATCTCTATTAAGATCGTTGGACTGTGAAACGGAGGTGATGTTCCTGCAAAATGACGCAGGTCGAGGAAAGCCTTCTGTAAATTAATCTTCTTCCGTTCATGCAAAGCAATGTGAACGGCCACGCAATGACGCACGCTTTCTCCGTCATAAATTTTGATAGTGACTGTGGGTGTAGCAGCTCATTCTGCATCCTGCACAGAAAAGGTGCCAGAGGGGGGATCCCTACAAACACAGACGTGCACGATATTTGTCATACGTATAGATATCAGCTCTGACTATGAGCTATTTTTGTTGGTATGATTGATTATATTTGTCCAAACAAATGGACCTTTAGTTGGACTGGACATTAAAATGGACAATAAACTCAACAAGGACAACAAGTGTTTCTGTGACAGTATTGTTAGTGCATTTTAGTTGATTTTTTTTTTTACATTTTAGATTATTCTGAGTGCATTTTAGACTATTCTCAGTGGAGTTTTGACTATTCTTAGTGTGTTTTACTGTATTTTTAGTGCATATATTTTACACCTATTATTTGGGCCTTCATGGGTTAAAGCTGTGATGCTTGATTGACCAGAAATTCTTATGTTGTTCTGCCCCAATGTGACTTTGCACCAGAACCACTGACAAATTACTAGGTTTTTTTTTTAGATTAGACAAAGGGCAGTATTTCATTTTAACTTTAATTTAAATCTGATAATGAAGCACTGCAATGACAACCCAACATGTTCAAACAAGATGAGGTGAATTCCCAGAAAGTCACACCACGTTATTCCCACCAGTAGTTTGATCCTTTTTGAATGATACACAATTATTGCAATACATTGTACAAAAATGTTGATACATTTGTTAGACTTTATGTTATTTTCCTATGTTTAGGCTGTTATGGATCAGACTTTTTACGATATGATTACAGTCTTTTCCCTAAACAACAGCATTCAAAGATTCCAGAATAGTCCAATGGTGATGTAAAAAAGTGGTACTGTTTAGTATTAACACCAAGAGACATCTCATACCCATACATTATGACTCAGATATAAAGCATATTATTGGATGTTCAGAGGCTCCATAGCAAAATAAACATTTTAATGAGGATAAAGCAGATTCAAAAGCGGAATGAATGAACTTTTGAATTCACTCTGAGCTTCTATGAACATATATATGACACATTAAATATGGAGAAATATCTGATTTTCACAGAAAATTACAAAATGTAGAGGATAATATTAAAATTAACTTTGATAATTCACTTAGAAAAAGATCAACATGGAGACAAAGTCACCACAGAACTAGTTTGAGGTCATTAAAGGTTAACCTTGACCCTCAGAGCCACCAGAACCTCATACTTTCACATCATGACTCAAATATACAGTACACTGCTCTCATCTGTCTGCAGGCCATTGATTTATTAATAGAATTGCATCACATGTATTTATCACAGATCTTATAGTAATTACAGCTGCAGATGACAGGCACACAGCTGCTGAGAAAACACACATACAAAACACAGCATTTATAAGTATAATGATGTATTAGAATGGATTGTCCTGGAAAAATTAGTGCTTAAATAATACATTGTAAGTTCAATTTAAAATTAATGCAACCGACAGAGCACATTCATTACTTTAATCCTGTTTGCACAGCAGCAGCACACATTACTTCCAAGTCTGTGGGACACTGATAAGCTGTCATTCATCCTTGTCTCTGTATGTCTACATTTTTATCTGGTGCCAATGACAACTGTGTTTCCACTTATGACTCTTTTAGAATGCTCAACAACTTGCAAAGTGGAAGAATCAGGTATAGACACCAGATGGTATTCATAAAGCACTCTGTATTTTCAACATTCAGTGGTAAACCTGTTGGAAAACTTGGTCAGATACATAAATATGACACAAATTTCACTCAATAAGCTGATTCACTGTTCACTGACAAGGTCTGTATGTGGACTTCCTGTTCGGTGCATAAGGAATGATGGCATAGACATAGTTTCCATTTAAAATTAGGATTGGAGTTGGAAAAATAGACATTAGATCCACATCTGGAAGAAGACTTTCTTCAAGACTAAAGATAGTTTCCTTTAAAACTGGAAAAAAGGGGTGTCCTGTATAATATCTGTACAGTATTTATGCTGTGGACAACTCCAGCTAGTGTCTGATACCAATACAATATGTTTTTGTATTATAAGAGGCTTGAAAAAAATATTCCTTCAGGGTCTGCAGTTCTCTAGAAGTGTTTTCCCTAGAAACTAGAAAAGCAGAAGAGAGTAAAATACATAAGAAAAGATAAGGCCGAGATGTTGGGAACAGTCTTGAGCTAACACCCTTTGTCTGCAGTCTACACATATAATACAGTATATTATGTATCAGTGGATAAATGTTGTTTTAGTCATTCACTGGATTATTGATCAGTGATAGAAAGTGCAGGTGTCCCACATAGGCCTGTGTTATGCATTTTCCAACAGTACATTTATTGACTTTTGTACATAAATGACAAAATACTCAATTAAATTCACTATGAATACAATAACCTTTGGAACACTGAAAACTCATGGTGGTGATGTTAGCTTTTTGAATACGACACATTTTTTATCTGGCTGGTAAGAACTGTAGGACAGAAAAAAATAGAGAGGGGAGGTTGATTGTTATTTTTCTTTTCTTTTCTTTTCTTTTCTTTTCTTTTCTTTTCTTTTCTTTTCTTTTCTTTTCTTTTCTTTTCTTTTCTTTTCTTTTCTTTTCTTTTCTTTTCTGTCTGTATGTGTGTTCATCATGTTACTGTAGTATTTTTTTTTAAATGAAGCATTTTTTTAATCAGGAAATCTTAAAATGTCATCAAACAACAATATTATTGTCCAAATTGAATCAACAAATCAATAAAGTATGAATATTAGCACGTCAGCTTATAACGGAAGAAAAACTTGGGCAAAATACAAAGAAACGCCAAAAAAAGAAAAGTCTGTTACAAAAGGCGTGTGTCTGTAAAGTGAATTTCCGGAGGTGTTCCTGAACGCACCATAAGAGCAGTTCATCGCTAGTGGGTTGAACTCTCCTTGGCTCCTCCCCCTCCCCCGCCTCCTCCCTCCTCGGCTCCTCCTCTCTCCTTCCTCCTCCTCTGTTCCCACCAGTGGGTTAGTTTCACGTCTGGTCGCCGGTGTTGGTTCATCGGAACCGGGTCTACGGCGGGAAACAACGTGAGTGGAAAAGAGAGAGAGAGAGAGAGAGAGAGGGGAAGAGTGTCACCGGGAAGTCTTCCTCCTCCTCCTCTTCATCATTGTTTTATTGTCAGATATGGACAGTACTCTGTGACGGACCCGGATCTAAACTTAGCTAAACTTTGTTGGAGGAGAACACACACACACACACACGTAAGGATATTTCTATTTCTTCTGCACTTTTCATCATATTTTATTTTCTGTTAAACATGTGTGATGCCTTTGGTTCACTGAGTTTGTGTCAGATCCTCCTGAGACCCAGAAAAGTACAAGGTTCTACTTTAATATATTCAATAATTGTGTTTATTGGAAATAGCACAGTGCAATATAATAATAATACTAATAATATTTATAATATTTTCTTTCCCTAATAAAGTTATATAAACCCTTGTCTCCTCAAAGGACAAAATGTATTGTTGGGTCTTAGGAGGATATTATACCAGTGTGACTTGACAGAGAGGTGAGGAATTATCATCCACCTCTGACAAACTGGCATCCTCATTTAACCTTTTCATGGGTGAATTATGAGAACCTTAATCAAGATTTTTTTTTTTTTAAATTAATAATTCAACAATTGATTAACACTCAAACACTGCAGATCAGGTTTATCAAGAACAACAAAGTAACAATAATAATAGTATGAATTGCAGTGTATTATGGGATGGTGCATAAGTGTCCACTGTGTTGGTTAATATGGAAGAAAATATATATAGAGAATATATTAGAGAACAGCTGTAGAGTAACTGTGACCAGTATGGGTTAAAAATGATGATGATGATAATGTGCTTAATGTCCATTCATTTGCCCTCCTATAAAGCTTGTTTATGTGTATATATATATATATATATATATATATATATATATATATATATATATATATATATATATATATATATAATTAATATTCAGTATATTTAATGTCTGCTGAGGTAGATAGTTTCTAAAACACATGTCAGATTAGTGGTGAATATGTTATGTTATGTATATATGTATATGTTTGCTCTGCTCTCCTGAATGGAACAGTTGAAGAGTTTAACACTTGAAGTTGAGTTTTCAGAAACATGCTCCTTCTGCTGTTGGTTCTGATGAGGGGGGAAAAAACACCTCCCCCCCAAAACAATCAAAACAAACAAAAACAAATCCCCAAAACAAAATAAAAAAGGCTGCTGTTTGTTGGTTGTGATGGAGGGGAAAAAACCCACCAAAAAAACAAGTGGTGGCGTGTCTGAGGCTGAGTGTGAGACTGTCAGAGGAGTGAGTCAGACCTGGATGAATGAAGGGTTGGTGAGGTGGACTCCCTGGGGTCGAAGAAACACAAGGGCAGAGCTTCCCTGGAATTAGGACAATACTTTGGCATGCTTTGTTTTAATTAAATACATATTTCCAAAGTGGACGAGGAAACAGGAGTGTGAAGTATTTAAAGATTTATGGACAGAATGTGAATGTGTGTGTGTGTGTGTCTGCGTGTGTGTGTGTGTGTGTGTGTCTGCGTGTGTGTGTGTGTCTGTGCGTCTGTGCGTGTGCGTCTGTGTGTGTGTGCGTCTGTGTGTGTCTGTGTGTGTGTGTGTGCACATGTGTGTGTGTGTGTGTGTGTGAGTGTGTCTGTGTGTGTGTAAGTGTGTGTGTGTGTCTGTGTGTGTGTGTGTGAATGTGTGTGTGTGTGTGTGTGTGTGTGTGTGTGTGTGTGTGTGTGTGTGTTACTGATGCATATTCTTACAGTTCTAACTTCATTGTTATTGGTATTTTTTGTCACCTGAGTCACTTTAACAAACTTAGAAATGTTTTTTGTGTCTTTATTTTTCTATTGTGTTCATGCAGCTGTACACACTGGAATTAAATCATTGGGGGATCAATAGAATTGAGTTTAACTAATCTTATTGATTTTATTGACATTTAGCATCTCACAGCAAACTAAATCACAATACAGTCCTTCCAAAAACTAGTCTCTTATCTTTATCGTTATCTTTGATATGGATTTTGGCAAGATTGTGTTTTTACTCTTGTTTCTGCAGTTCATTTCTTGTATAAGTACATCTAAAATACATTCAAATCCAATCAAAAGCAACTTATGAAAAATTTCCCACTGAAAACTATTCAAATCAAAGTAGAAATAAATTACAGTTTTTTGTGCTTAAAGATTAGTTAAATTTTTTGCCATTGGACAAAAAAAATAACAATGCAAATGCAAATACATGTTGTATATTGCATTAAAAATAATCCATATTTTTGGTTGATTTAATCTGTGGCAATATGACAAAAACCTGGCATTCAAAGAGGTCAAATATTTAATTATTGATATCAAAGTAATACATTATTTATGTCAGATGAAAGTGAAAAAGCTCAATACAACATTAATGTTTATTATGTCTTAGACTCTACATTTAAAAAGTGTTTTTGTGTTTAGCAGAACAAGTGTGTTTAATATGGGAACAGGTTTTTAGGGTTAATGCAACGTCCTGCTTATGTATGTGTAACATGTAAATAAAACTACCTGACACGTCTTCAGGATGAAGTTTCCTGTAGTTTTCAAAAAACTGAAACCTGAGAAATTCATGATGTGTGAAAAGCAGGTGGTCATAACACTGACATGATACTGCAGCTGGAAGAACTAAAGAAATAATTGAAATTTAAATATTCTCTGATGTTGAAGGATGTGTTTCGTGTCTTTTTAATACTTCACTGGAAAGTTAGAATTCTGAGATTGAAGTCAGAATTCTCAAGAGGTGGAAATATAGAGGAAAATGTCAGAATGAAAAAATATAAATAGATTTCTGAATTCAAAATCAGAATTAAATATTTTTGTTATATTTGATATTGAAATATTTTGGATATTTGATGTGTTTAGTGGTGAATCAGTGTCATAGAAAACAATTATATTCCCTTTAATTGACCCTTTCTTAAAGGGATTATCTGAAGTAAAAAATAAGTTTAGCTCATTTTTTAGATGATTGTTAGTACATACATATAGTTAACATTAAAATCACACTATCCAGTTGAACATTGAGAAATTTCGATTTTGTTGTTTTGATCCAAACTGTGTTAATATGGAAGTGATTAGAACATGTGTTTGTCACTGACACCAAACTCTATTTTCAGACTAACTCTTCTAAAGTTCTAAACATCACTCTTATGTGGTAGTAAATAAAGGGTCCCTAAAGACAAACCCAAGTGTCCTGAGGTCTTCCTGTCCTCAGATAGTGTGTCCACAGTTACTGTCCTACACACATGGACCTCTGTGTTCTTAGGAGGAAGCCCGAAATAATCGATCTACGATACACTCTGGAAATTCATGACTTCATTGCATTCTTTTTTGAAAACAACAACCTGGTTGTAGGCTAAGCTTTGCTGCTGCATACAGCTGTATTTCAATTTGTAATGAAATACTAGACTATGATTTTTAAAAAGAATGCAATGAAATTGTAAATTTTCTAAAATCAGTTATTTTCTATGAATTTGGAGAAGTACTTTATTTTATGTTTTGCATGTTTTTTGTTGTTGTTTTACTGTGAAACATAATCTGATTGTTATTTTTTTTCTTTTTATATTTGTTAATAGGGTTAGGCAGAATAAGGATGTAATTTCACCCTCATTGTATATTTGGATAAAGTAGTGGTATGTACTGTATTGTTTACTTGAATGACTGAATAAGCTAACCAACCATTATTCTTGTTTTTATTTTATGTTTCTGATATTTTTCTATATCTTTAAATATGTTCATACAATACATACATTCGTTGGTTATTATATTAAAAACAGAGAAAACTGAAGATAATGTGATTTCTTCAGCAAATTCTCTCATTAACTGAACATAAACCAAGTGACTTCATCCACTGTCATTGATCCAACTCCATGAGTTTTACTGGTGAATCAGTTGTAGAGGATGACAGTGTTTCCATGCAAACTATGGAACCAGTGAATGCTCAGATGAGTCATATCTGATGACCATGAAAAAGATGATAAACTGCATTTAACACCAGTTATTTACATGTATTGATAGAATTAGTGGATCAAAAGTTCTTAAACATTTTCAGACGGTAGATGCTTTTGGTGGTTGATGGCTGTACAGGTGAAGTAGACTTTTTCAGGTGATAAAAGTTAAGCATAGACTGGGAGTGTTTACATGTTGTAACAAGAACAGGAGGTTTAAATCATTCCAGATGAGATATTAGATCATTTCCATTCTGCTACACCAATGTGCTAATTAAAACTTACATCAGTGTGTGACGCTGTAAACAGAGTACATACATTTATTATAGTAACATCATTTTTTAATCATGAATATATACATGCAGGTGTGTCTTTTCACAGAAATCTAAAGGCATTTAGTCTTCCAAGATTCACCAAAAATGTCTGTTTGATTTGTTTTGTAAAAAAAAAAAAAAAAAAACTTTTTTTTTTTTTTTTACCAAATGCATGTAAAGTGTTAGCTTGTGGAACTGGATTAAGTGCCTGTAAATGAACACAAGGTTTCTCATTTCATACTGTGCTTTATTTTGTAGATTGGAATTTTTGTGTAAACTTTGATTCTGTTTTCTATACCAACATAACATAGCATAATGTAGTGTAACATAGCATAACATAGTGTAATGTAGCATAATATAATGTAGCATAACATAGCATAATGTAGATAATATAGCATTACATATTGTAGCATAACATAGTGTAATGTAGCGTAGCATAATGCAGCATAACACAACATAATGTAGCATAGCATAACATAGCATACTAAAGTGTAGGATAACATAACGTAATGTAGCTTACTAATGTAGCATAACATAGTGTAATGTAGTATACCATAACATGATATGACATACCATGAAAATTTGTAGTGAAGTGATTAAAAACTGAATTTGACACCAATTATTGACATGTATTGATAGGATTAGTGGAACAGTTTAATTGTCTGTTTGTCACTTTATAGGTTATAGACCAGAGCTTCTAACCACAGCTGCTTCGTCCTATCTGATGTTACTTTACCAACCATACCCACATCTGTGATTGTTTCCAGTGGGTTAGATAGGAGATAAAGGCATGCACATTGACAGCTTCTTTCACATCAATGAGCAAACATTCACAGGTGGATTTGCAAATGATCATCTTATCACACAAGGCAGAACTTTTAATGTCACAGCTTCCGTCTGATCATTCTACAGTTCATCCACTGCGTTGTTTATTACTACTGTTTGTTTCCATTAATGTCACAGTTGTCTGGTTTTGCAGTGAAATTGAGGACATTCTCATGAATAAACAGATTAGTATAAGAAGCATAAAAAAAGGAAAAGGCAATAAATCACAACAGAAAGGAAATGAAAGTGTTGAAGTTGATTAGTCATAACTGTCAGTTTTGGAAATTCTTCTGGCAAATGATGAGCTACAAAGAGCGGAGACAGTTTGATTCAGTCTGGGTTACTTCTGTTTTCTTGAATGACTGAACAGCTGGAGTTGTTTTTAATCAGCAACAGAGTGGACGGTGTCTCTAAGGATGAGCTGTCTGCATCTGAGATCAAATATGTACAAGAAAGTTGTTCTCAATTAAGGGGTTAATTATCTTTTAAAATGTATTTAGTTTTATGGATGCTGTCATATTACATCCAGACAACGGCTGAAAAATATAATTTTTATGCTAATACTGACACACTTACAGAAATGTTCATTAATGTGTGCTGTGACAGCAGCCAGAGAAAGACAAGATCAACAGGTTATTGTCAGGTTAAAAAGTATTTTAGGGCGTATTCACATGGACCAAGGTTCGGACCAGAACCTTTGTTTTACCTTTTCACACTGTACTTATAATCCGGACTTTATTTACAGTCTTCATTCACACTGTATTGAATCAAGTGGACCAACAGACTTTAGAACGTCATGTCGTCAATGCGTGTACAGCGTGCGTCTCTCTATACTCGACGCTGATTGGTTAGTAGATGAGCGTGCTACACTGTTGCAGGAAATGCTCCCAAATAATGGACCCAGTTATTAGTTTAATAATTTTTGCCCTATTTTGTCAATGTTGCCAACTCTCGTATCAGCGTTCCCGCCAGCGGCTTGTCTCCAATTCAGTCTTTATACTATCATCCGACCACATTTCAATTAAATACCTGCTTTCCTCGTCTCCCCATGTATTGCCGCGACTCATGCTTGGACGTTGAGGAGATTCCGTGACACGTGACTGTGACGTAATTGGTCCGATAGTCGGGACTTTCCTAAACAAACGTTTCACACTGTGCACCAGCGAACCTTGGTCCGGACCGAGACTACCTCCTCAGCTCGGACCAAACACTCGGTCTTTAGTCCGGACTAAGGTTCGGGGGAGGTTTCACACTTGTCAATAAGGTTCGAACTTTCCTGGAAAGTCCGGATTTTCTGAGTGCAATGTGAATAGTGTCGTTTTCCTTCCTTTCATTACCTTTGGAATAATATTTAAAATGTTTTTTTATTTGAGTGTTTCAACCACAACACACCCCAATTTAATTAAAATACAATTTTTCGTCGCATCATCCGCCCGATATACGCTTGATCCACACCGCCTGCAGGTGCGCGGTTCAACCGTGCATCTCCACTCGCAGTGCTGTCGCTTTTCATTCCATATATGGGTCTCGTGGGGCTTCATAGTCAGGGGAGGCGGGGCTAAAATGTTGTCTTTTAAACCCTGCTTATGCAATAGGACGGTACTACAACCAATCAGCGTAATCTTTATGATGACGTAGTTGGAGCGCCGGAAAATTCACGGAGGAGTCCAGAGAAAGTTAGGAATGTCTAAAGAAAATGTTGGATTATGGAGCTGAACGACTGTATTCGCTTCTGTAAAAAGAATTTAAAGATTGTTGACGTTTTCTCACATTCTTTACTCACCTTTGATAAAAGGAAATCGGCCATCTATCGTCGTTGTTCTTCTTCTTCTATGGTTGTTTCCGGTTGTTTCTCTCCTAATCGTCGTAGCGTCTCTTTGTTAGCCCCGCCCTCTGACTCTATACTTCACCGTGATTGGTCAGCGAGTTTCAGGGAAATGTAGCCAAAACATACATTGAGTGAAACTAGACTACTACTGTAACACATTAGCATGCTGCTACTAAGGAGGCCTAGCACGGCTCTGCTACCAAAACACGTTCGGGTAAAATCCTCCAGCAGGTGATTCTGACCATTAGATATGGGATAGACATTAGCTCTACAGTAAAAGTTGGGTCCCTGGGTGCCGCCCTACAGGTGCCGCCCTACAGGTGCCGCCCTACAGGTGCCGCCCTACAGGTGCCGCCCTACAGGTGCCGCCCTACAGGTGCCGCCCTACAGGTGCCGCCCTACAGGTGCCGCCCTACAGGTGCCGCCCTACAGGTGCCCCAACGACACCAACAAGAACAGGTTAAATACATTTCACTGAACAGTGTATAAATGACAAAATGAAGGACTTTAACTTCACCTTTATTGGGTTTTTCGGTGCAGACCGTAAAAAGGGGAGGGTGGGGGCTGTTCTGCGTTGGCGTAGTCTGTGATCTCTGAGTGCTTTTGTATTTTTTTTTATTCAAAGTTCTCCTCATTTATTCCAGCCATGACACATTGCTCTTCTAGTCTTGTATCTAATTTGAATACATCACCACCGTTAACAACCTCCTGACCTCTGCTGTGTTCTGTGTCTGTCCTCAGTGATTTCACTCCAGTTGAAACTCACCACGGCCATGATCACACTATGAAGACTGACATGTAAGTACTGTGGTCAAAGTACTCACATTCTGTACTTAAGTAGAAGTACAGCTACTGGCGTGGAAAAAGTACAAGTACTGATTCAACTCCTTTACTGAAGTAAAAGTAAAAAAGTATAACTTCTCAATTGTACAAAAGTGAAACTTTTTTTTGTTATGGATGAAATTATACTTATTTAAGCAGGAAAAAATCAGAAACATATCAAAAATATAGCCTTTCAAAGTGAGTTAGTGTGTAGATGATGTGTTTTATTGGGTCATGGTACTGAGTTTAGTGGGTATGGACAGGACATTTAGGAAGGTTCAAGGTTACTTTATTTGTACCTTTTTTTTTTCTCAGACAGAATAAATGCGTTTGGCATTACAACAAAACACACTAGTCAAGACAAGACAAAAGAATGAAAAATTCAGAAGAAAAAAAATTAATCATAATTATGAGATTAAAAAAATCTAAATCGTGAGATAAACAGTCAAAATGATGAGAAACGAGACATAATTCTGAGATAGGAAATGGATAATTATGAGATAAAAAATTTAAATTATGATATAGTAAGTCACAATTTCTGATTTACAACTTATTTTTCATACTGTCACATTTGTCTAGTTTGGAAAAAGTAAAGAGTTATTCTGAGAATGTAAAGAGTATAATGTATAGATATTTATATAAATGTAAAGAGTATAAAGTACAGATATTTATAGAAATGTAAAGAGTATAAAGTACAGATATTTATAGAAATGTAAAGAGTATAAAGTACACATATTTATATAAATGTAAAAAGTATAAAGTACATATATTTATAGAAATGTAAAGAGTATAAAGTACAGATATTTATATAAATGTAAAGAGTATAAAGTACAGATATTTATAGAAATGTAAAGAGTATAAAGTACAGATATTTATATAAATGTAAAGAGTATAAAGTACAGATATTTATATAAATGTAAAGAGTATAAAGTACAGATATTTATAGAAATGTAAAGAGTATAAAGTACAGATATTTATAGAAATGTAAAGAGTATAAAGTACATATATTTATATAAATGTAAAGAGTATAAAGTACAGATATTTATAGAAATGTAAAGAGTATAAAGTACAGATATTTATATAAATGTAAAGAGTATAAAGTACAGATATTTATATAAATGTAAAGAGTATAAAGTACAGATATTTATAGAAATGTAAAGAGTATAAAGTACAGATATTTATATAAATGTAAAGAGTATAAAGTACAGATATTTATATAAATGTAAAGAGTATAAAGTACAGATATTTATAGAAATGTAAAGAGTATAAAGTACAGATATTTATAGAAATGTAGGGAGTAAAAGTAAAAAGTTAAAAAATTTACTTAAGTACATACAGTAAAGGAAGTACTTGTACTTAATTACTTCCACTACTGTGTACAACACACACACACACACACACACACACACACACACACACACACACACACACACATGTGACATGGACGTGCAGTGGCTTCATATGACTTCACACTGAGAGCAAAAACAGAAACATTTATGTAGAACTCTGCTGGAAGTCTTCCTATCCATAAGATGAATGAGGACCATTAGAGTGTAAAAAAATATGTTCTGTAATATGTTAGAAGATTTAATGTCATGATACTATGTCGATATTAAAAAGTACTGTATCAGTGTTTTTAGGTCTTTATTCAAATGCAAATATGGCAGAGGTTTTTTTATTTTTTATTTTTTATTTGTATTCCATGTATTATTATTTTTACATGGAGCTGTCAAAATTAACACATTAATGTTAGATTAATCCATCATCATGATTAATCTGATTAAAAATTTAATGCAATTAAATGAAACATTGGTTCACTCGTTGTTTTGCTGACAGTGTTGAATAAAGATGTTAATTGCATATGCATATGTTTTTGATATTTTATAAAATTTTAAGTGGGTTTTTTTCTGTATTTTAGAAGATTTTTTGAATATGTTTTAGATTTTTCATAGCTTTTCTTGTGTTAGTTAATTTTTTGGGTGAATTTTAGTGGATGGTCCTTTAATGTTTTGAATATTTTTCTGTCCACATTGTTTGTGTTTCTTGTATTTCTTGTATTTTTCTGTATCGTGTTAAAAAACATTGTGTATTGTGTGGGTAATTTGAGTTCAACCCCCTCCCCCATTAGAACAGTCGACTGACATAAAGTGTACCACATTAACCTTCTTTCTCTTTTTAAATGTTTTTTTTTTAATTAAATAAAATAAACACATTTAAATTAATCAAACATGTAGATATTTCCAATACAAAGCCTAGTCATGGTTCAGGTATTATACTAAAGGGACTAAATTCCCGACATCATTCAGTATTTCAACAATATCTATAAATATCCACATGACTCCACTAGCAGCGTACATAGATTCATTTGGGGAAACTATGAAAAAAGTACTGGAATGTTTAGTTATTGTTCCCTAGTAAATAGTGTTGGAATTGCACCAGTCACCTGAGTCATCGCACTGTATTTTTTAGCTTCAACAGTTCAATGGAACTTACAGTTGACTCCTCCCACTGCTTTTCCTTTCTGTCATAACTGTTCTTTTGTCATTGATTTCCATGGTATTGTCAGTACTCCACCCAACATAAACTAACCAATGGGATAGTGACCCTGTCAGTTTGCTCCAGTCACTAATGTGAAGCGCTCTTGAGTGGCCAAAAAAGCACTACATAAATCCATATATATATATATATATATATATATATATATAATCATTTTAAATATCTCTATCTTCATTTCTATACAGTATATGTATTTCTAAACATATTCTAACGTATTTGTGTGTTTTTAACATCTTTTCTTTTTAAAAACATTCTTACATCTGAGTATGTTTTTCTTAATATCTCTTTTTACACATCTTAACATTTTGGTGTATTTTTAAGTTTCATGCTCAGACTTCTTGCTCGCCCCAGAGTCTGTGTCCTCTCTCACTTTCTGACTCATGGTGTTTTGGTAACACCATTACATTAGGTACTGCACCTGAAAAAGATGGAATGCTTCCGTCTTTGGTGTATATTTGTATCTTCGTCTTTAGACAGCTGTTTTGCTGATTTCCTCCTGCGTTCCCGTCATGTTCTCTGTCTTTAACGCTGTTTGTTTCTCATAACAGGGATGGGTCTGTGATGTGGACAGTCCTCGTGCAGGTTTTGCTGGTGTCCCATGGTGAGTTCCACGTCCACTGTCACCTCTCAGCGTGTGTCCTGGCTACTTCTGGATTCTTTTAGTGATGTTATTATCCAAACACTGCTATACAATTTCTCAACAGCCAATTATGAAACACTTTAAAACAACCACAGTTGACCAAAGAGCTGTACAGAAGACTGTAAAACCATAGTAAAATAATATAGTAATAAAAACATCAAGAAACAATAAAACATAAAATCCATTAAAATCAAAGAGGTAAAACAAGAGCTCTAATAGTTATAAAGGTTGGGACGTGTACAAAAGTGTGTCAGTATGTGTTTTGTAACAACTACAGTGAGTTACTACCAGGATAAGATTTGTTTTACTTTTACTTGGAAATCCAGTGGTATCTCTACGTACTACTACTTATTTTTCCCAATATAAGCCAATACCTTTCCGGATCTAGAAGCTGTTTTTAGGAGGCAGTCCGTAGTAGTCGATTGCCGAGTGCGGAGTTAGACGCTCTGGAAATTCATGATTTCATTACAACCTGTTAGTAGACTAAGCTTTGTTGTTGCATACAGCTTCATTTTTTTTACATTTCTAATAAAATACTGGACTGTGTTTTTAAAAGAAGAGTGCAACAAAATCATGAATTCCCAGAGCATCTAACAATTGACTATTTCAGTCTTCCTCCTAAAGACGTCTTATGACTACAGAAATGTCCATGTGTGTAGATCAGTAACTGTGGACACACTATCTGAGGACATGAAGACCTCAGGACACTTGGGTTTGTCTTTAGGGACCCTCTACTTACTACCACTGAAGTGTGATGTTGTTTAAACTTTAGAAGAGTTAGTCTAAAAATAGCATTTTGTGTCGGCGAAAAAGACATGTCCTAATCACTTCCATGTGAACACATCATTTCTATTTTACCAGTGGGGACATTCATTTATATTTAAGCCTTGTGGGGACCTGAATTTGGGTTCCCATATTGTCAGAGGTCTCTATGGTGTGACTGTGTAAACATATCAATGTCCCCATAAAGATAGTAATACACACACACACACACACACACACACACACACACACACACACACACACACACACACACACAGGTGGAGCTGGTGACGTTATAAAGTTACATTTATGCATTTAATTTTCAGGCTTTGAAATGGCCTCTAAATGTTTATGACAATAGTGTTTTGGGGAAACATCACACAGTTGATCTTGACTTAATGTTAGCGATAACACCTTTGCTTTAGTGCTTTTATAACAGACATGTCTGCTGTGACAAAGCACTACTGCCGAGCACTACAAGAAGATGACGCAGAAATAAAAGATCATAGCCCAGATATTTTATAGACTGTAAAAGAAAAAAAACCTCCACTAAAACAATCACCATCACATAACTGTGTGAAGTTACAAAAACATGACATAACATTTTAAACGTGCATTTATTGTCTTGTAGCACTCAGTTTTTGGAATAGCTATATTAACATATGATCTGATTTTACACGTATATCGATGAATCTGACAACATCAAAATGTCTGATTTTAAATTCTATTCTATTCTATTATTATATATAATGCTACCATTATATACTGTGACTCTTTTACTGTGCAGTATTTTATCTTTTATCTTTTATATTTATGCAAATACGGAAGTGTCAATTTCACATTTTGTTGTGAAACCAATGACTATTCTATTCTATTCTATTCTATTCTATTCTATTCTATTCTAACAAGCTATTTCTTCTTCTTCTTATTATTATTATTATTATTATTATCATTATCACTACAACACTACTTGTTTCTGCTACTACTTTCTAATGGTGTTTTGCTTTTTGTTTCATACGTTTTTTTATATGTTTTCTTTTAATACTTATGCTACTGTATTA
Organism: Siphamia tubifer; assembly: GCA_020466265.1. NCBI lineage: Eukaryota > Metazoa > Chordata > Actinopteri > Kurtiformes > Apogonidae > Siphamia > Siphamia tubifer. Next base: position 5,446,868 of record CM035786.1, on the reverse strand, counting down.
CTTTTTTCTTGCGGGGTTTCTTGTGTCTATGTTTGCTGTTGTTTTGCTTTTGGAACCTTGGTTTCCTAAAGGATCTGCCCAAAGTTATCCCTAACGTCTAATCTAATCTAATTCAAATTTTGTTTGAAATAAGGATGATTGAAATAAATAAACTTAACTGATGTAGTCGATGATTAAATATAATTTCAGAACACTCCAAATAACCACTAATATCTATCACACCAAAAACATGACGATCAATAAACTGTTATTTTATTCAGGGGCGGCTGTGGTTCAGTTGGTAGAGTGGGTCGACCAATGACTGAAGGGTCAGAGGTTCATGTCCTGGCTCTGTCTGTCCACATGTCCTAGTGTCCACATGTCCAAGTGTCCACATGTCCTAGTGTCCTTGGGCAATGACACTGAACCCTGTAGGACTCCCAGTAGGACTGACAGAACCTTAGAATACTAAGTTAATAAGTAATGTTTTAATTTAAGTATACTTTAATAAGCTTATAAATTTTAAGTTCTAGAAAATTGAATTTTTTAAGTTTCATGAACTTAAAATAGAGGCAATCGATTACCTTAAGTGTTTTGAGTTCTGCTAACATACTCAGGTTTACAGTGTACAGATGCTTATGCTTACAGTGTTAAAACATTAGTTGTGTTTTGTATCGAAAGTTATGTGTGAAATACATTTTACAATAGCATCTATTTTGCTAATAAAAAAAAAATTATATATTTTTCGTGGTTTCTGACGTAATTTCCAGAAAGTGCTGCAGGCAGATCCGGTATTGGAATTGGAACAGCACTTACCCACTGAAAAATATACATTTAATAAGTACAGAGAGTGTACTGTGTGTAAGTGTACTGTGTGTAAATTTACTGTGTGTGAGTGTACTGTGTGTAAGTGTACTGTGTGTGAGTGTACTGTGTGTAAGTGTACTGTGTGTGAGTGTACTGTGTGTAAGTGTACTGTGTGTGAGTGTACTGTGTGTGAGTGTACTGTGTGTAAGTGTACTGTGTGTAAGTGTACTGTGTGTAAGTGTACTGTGTGTAAGTGTACTGTGTGTGAGTGTACTGTGTGTAAGTGTACTGTGTGTGAGTGTACTGTGTGTAAGTGTACTGTGTGTGAGTGTACTGTGTGTAAGTGTACTGTGTGTAAGTGTACTGTGTGTAAGTGTACTGTGTGTGAGTGTACTGTGTGTAAGTGTACTGTGTGTAAGTGTACTGTGTGTAAGTGTACTGTGTGTGAGTGTACTGTGTGTGAGTGTACTGTGTGTAAGTGTACTGTGTGTAAGTGTACTGTGTGTAAGTGTACTGTGTGTGAGTGTACTGTGTGTGAGTGTACTGTGTGTGAGTGTACTGTGTGTGAGTGTACTGTGTGTGAGTGTACTGTGTGTAAGTGTACTGTGTGTAAGTGTACTGTGTGTAAGTGTACTGTGTGTGAGTGTACTGTGTGTGAGTGTACTGTGTGTGAGTGTACTGTGTGTGAGTGTACTGTGTGTAAGTGTACTGTGTGTAAGTGTACTGTGTGTAAGTGTACTGTGTGTAAGTGTACTGTGTGTAAGTGTACTGTGTGTGAGTGTACTGTGTGTGAGTGTACTGTGTGTAAGTGTACTGTGTGTGAGTGTACTGTGTGTGAGTGTACTGTGTGTGAGTGTACTGTGTGTAAGTGTACTGTGTGTGAGTGTACTGTGTGTGTACTCATGATAGTATGAATGTTGGAACACAGCACTAGTTCTATTGGAGGCAGTGTGAACTGTGGAGGTCTTCCAGGGAGGGGAGGGGGCAACCAATGTCTTCTATTTGGTGTCTTGAGGTTTGGTAACCTCTAGTGGCATCTTCAACCCCCCCAAAAATGATCTCAAATTAATGGAACGTGAAATTGAAAATAAAACACACCTCAGGGGATGTTGTAAATGTGTCCTAAAGTGATATTTAATGACCCCAGCTTAACCCCTCCCCTCTCTGTGAGCAGGCGGACAGTTTTCGGAGCTTGAGGAGGGGTCGTCTCCCGGCGTTCTGGACCTCCCATGGCGTGATGAGCTGTGCTGTGACTCACCTACAGTCCATGTCGGTGCAGAAAAGAACAGCACCCACAGAACATCAAACACGTCTGAATCAAACCTCCCACTTCAGCCTCGCTGTAACTTCAAGAGTTTATCCACTGAATCACATCCTCATCAACCTTCTGGAGGTAAGAGGCTATTAAACACTATAAGTCCACTAATGTCCAACAGGGCTGACTGTAAAAATGCTTTTGTCATTTCTTTTTTTTTTATTAATGTGTGTTCATTTCATCAGTAAACATTCAATAACCATCAGGTGGACAAAGATTTACAGTCATGCTCAAAAAGGAGCAGGCTGAAGAAAATGTTCTATTTCCTGCATCTTTCTGAATAACAATAACCTTAATAGTTACTTATACACAACTAAGTATAAAGTCAAGCTGTATACAATTAGACAAACTAAATAAAATGCATCCAAAGATAATACAAAATGAATACGAAACCAAGTGCAAAACTCCACATCTAGGAAGTACCAAGCAAAAATAACAGTTAATAAATATATACCTGAGGAAATGCTGCAAAATAATTACAGTACTGGACCAAAATAAGGAAATAAATGTGGCACAGGATGAAAAATGTCAAAACTTATAACTTCATAAATCCATCTATCATTCGTTCATTAATTTTTCAAAATAAAACCAAAAATAAGACAACTCATTTCTTCATTATTTGTTTCCAAAACCAAAATAAAAAAACTGATAGTGGTGCGTATTTTTTTTTTTTTTCAGTTTTCTTTTTTGTGTTTAAATGAATAATAGAAAAACAGGTAACAGCCGTTTCCAGTTTTATCCTAGCCTAGGATCTAGACTGTCCCCAGTGGCCGCAAACTGCATTTGCTACAGGGAGAGTCTAGAAAGTCTAGGCGAATTTGTGGGCGGGATAACCGCTGTCTGTCAAGTTTTCTCTTTACACAACGCCACGCTATTGGATGGGTAACCAGTCAGAGCCAACCAGTCAGAGCGATGAACATGATTCCGGACTCCCGTACACTATTTGGCACCGGCCGCTTCGGATCTCCTCCGGGTTGCCTTTGCCAAGTTGTGCTGCTCGTATTCCCAGTTTTTCGGCCTCTTGCAACTGGTCATCCATTAGGGCTAAAAGGGGTGACACAACGATCACCAGCGGGTTGTGCAGACCCATGCGTCGTCCCACTAGCGGAGCCAGTTGATAAATCAAACTTTTGCCATACCCGGTGGGCAAAACTCCGACAACGTCCCTTTTTTCCAAAAACAGCTTAAGTGCCGTTTTCTGCTCCTCTCGCAGGGAAAACTGTAATTTTAAATCACCTAGCGTTGCTGCCAAAGCCAGCTCCAATGGTTGTTCCTGGTGATGAGCCATGTTGTCTAGCAGCTAGCAACTGGTGTTACGGCAATGTGTGCTAGCTAGCAGCTACGCCTTCTTCTTCTCTTTGGTGTGCTAGCTGCTACGTCTCTGTGACTACAACATTACGTGTCGTATTTGTGTCGCCATGAGGCAGGGCGGGCTCCAATCCCGCCCCTCGCGATTTGATTGGTCCGGTCCATTTTGGATTTTCAGATCCGAGGCTGTCTAGTCTGTCTCCCGTAGCAAATACCATTTGCGGCCACTGGGGACAGACTAGATCCTAGGCTAGTTTTATCCAGTTTTGACCTGAAACAAGTCGAGTAAACTGGAAATGAATGTTAACAAGTGAAAGAACCATGTCCACTGGACTGAAGATCATTATGGTCATATCTGCAGGTCTTAGGGTGAGTTTCCCCAAATAGGACGTAGGTTTACATCTTTGTCACTGCGGGTCAAAGGTCATTTCAGGTTTACTCAATTTGCTTCAGGTCAAAATTAAATAAAATGGGAAATGATCATTTTTTTTATATTATTAATTTAAACACAAAAAGGAAAAGTGAAAAACTGCATCGTTACCTATTTTTTTCATTTTGGTTTAGGGTTGTTTCTGTTGTCTTATTTTTGGTTTTATTTTGAAAAATGAATGAACAAATGACACAGATTTTCATATAAAGTCATTGTTTGTTTTTCAGTTGGAACAGCTCAATATGAAGAGCCGCCTTTTTTTTTTTTTTTTGGAAGATGATGAAGAGTTGTTCAAGGTGGAAAACTGCTGCTGTTTACCTCTGATTTAAACGTCTTGAAATATATGTAACCACAACAAATACATCTGCACAAACAAACTGATATTTTCTTCACAGTTCATGTTGCAAAGGTTCATAGAATAAGCTGTAATGAATCAGATTTTATTTTTTATTTTATATTCCACAGCAGTCACAGTGTTATACATAGTGAAAGGCGTTTAATAAACCGAAGCATGTTTCATTAAATTTAAACACAGTCTGTACTTTCTTCTGCGGAGGCTCGCTCGGTCAAAACAATAACATGTAATAATAGGAGTTGTTTTTGTTTGTTTGTTTATTTCTTTTCTTTTTTTTTTTTACTGTCACGGCTTATGAAAAATCTGTCATGACTCCTATGGTTTTATTGTAGAACATGGAACGTATTTAATGTTCTGTGTTAGTTTCATGTATTTATATTTACAAGGAACTACTTATATTGGAGAGACGATGAAATCATTATGCAGATTAGAACAAGTGCTCCTTACAAAGTGCCCCCCCCCCCCCCCCCAGAACATGAATTCTATCCCCAAATACAGTTTTGGTGATGTTATGTTTTAGTTGGATATCTTTTCTGTTAACGCAATAACCTGAAAAATATTGGGTTTATAAATTCCATGTTTTCCATATCAATGAACATCATGTAGAGCACAGGTGTCAAACTCCAGTCCTCGAGGGCCGGTGTCCTGCATTTTTTAGATGTTTCCTTCTTCCATGTGATTCAGTTTAACCCTTTAACTCCTGAGAACTAACAAAATAATTGGTAACATGAGCAAAGTAAAGACACAAATGGTAGAAAAATCTAAGAAAAATACTACAATAAAAAAAAAAAAGTAGAAAAACAAACAAAATGAGCAACAAAAACTAAGAAATATTTACGAAATGACAAATAATGTGGAGAATTTAGGGGGGGAAAGTATGAAAGAAGAAAACTAATATTGAAATCTGGTCCCAGCAATTTGAATTTTGCCTTAAAAAAATCTTGCTTTTTGGCACTCTTTCCATGCACAAAATGCACGGTTGAATTTTTCTGAATATTTAAACTAAATCATCCATTCAGAACGCATCAGCACTGACACTTAAAGAGTTAATAATCAGCTCCTCATCAGACTGATAATGATGTAATGACCTCCAGGTGGAATGGAAGAGGGAAACATCTAAAACATGCAGGACACCGGCCCTCGAGGACTGCAGTTTGACACCCCTGATGTAGAGGAAGAACTTATTCAATTTTGGACAATTTTCCATTTCTAGATCGGCCACAAGGGGGTGCTCAAAAGTTTAAAGTCACTAAACACTCCTTTGTTCCTATCTCTGGAATTATTTTCTCTGATTAATTACAAAAGATGTCTGAATGAAAGGTCATGACCTGAGGATGAAAGGTCATGACCTGAGGATAAAAGACATGCCTTGCATAGACATGCCTTGCATCATGACATCATTAAGGATTGGGATGTTTGAGGATATACCCTTAGCCTTTGTTTCTGATGATATAAGCTTAATTTATAGTTATCTTGCTGACAAACAAACAAACAGACAAACACAAGGTAAAACATAACCTCCTCATGGAGATAATAACCATATAATGTATTGGTTTCTCTGACACACTTATCTTTGTTTCAGTTCTAATAAAGTCACATGTCAGCTAACCCAGCTTGTTCCTGTGAAGTGATCCTGTAGAAAAAGCCTTTGCTGTAGCACTTGACCTCTAATCCCAGATCTGTATGAACGAACACACGATGTTTGTTTTCTAAAAAGCTAATGTAGCTGCTGATCACAACAAACAGCGGATTTAGAGTCAAAGCAGATGAGTCCGCCTGAAGGTCTGTCACATACGATGGACACCAGCTCAAAGATAACACACTCTTTACACTTGAATGGCCGTTCATTGAGCGTCCCCTCCTGCAGGGTGGACCACCGTCTGAGTCTGGACAGATTGTTTCAAAAGATAGTCTGGGTTTACGAGGGTTCCCTGTTTCTGTGTCAACAATCAAAGCAGCCAGTCATAGTTCTATGGTTACTTTAGAAAAGCAGAGTCTGAAGTGATGTTGATGTTCCATACTCTTACATAGTGGTTTTTAATTTCAAATGAAATATTTCCAAATAAAGTTATTCAGAATTAAAGCTATTTCCTTCGAGCCTAGCCGTGCTATCTCCATGTATAGGTCTAGTGGTGCTTCATAGTCAGGGGAGGCGGCTCCTCATAGTCACTTATTGTGACAGTCATTTAAAACAACAGTCTTATAATCTTTATGTGCTGTTGATAGTTTATATTATAGATGTTAGTTTAGCTCTGTTAGCTTAGCTTTGTTAGCTTAGCTCTGTTAGTTCAGTTCTGTTAGCTTAGGCTGTTAGCTTAGCTTTGTTAGCTCAGCTCTGTTAGCTTAGCTCTGTTAGTTCAGTTCTGTTAGCTTAGCTCTATTAGCCCAGCTCTATTAGCTTAGCTCTGTTAGTTCAGCTCTGTTAGCTTAGCTCTGTTAGCTTAGCTCTGTTAGCTTAGCTCTGTTAGCTTAGCTCCTTTAGCTTAGCTCTGTTAGCTTAGCTTTGTTAGCTCAGCTCTGTTAGCTTAGCTCTGTTTTTACACTGAAAACACACATAATAAATCCTCAAATCACATGTGTTTTCAGTTTATGTTGTCAGGAGCTCAAATAAAGATCTGTTTGGAATCTAACAAAGAAGGTCAGAACTGTCACAGATTAGTCTGAACCATGATCAACAAATGGTAACTTAGCAACAATAAAAATATCTTATAATATTTCTGTACCTTAATCACCCCCAGAATCAAACTCCCATATGTAGAAGAAACACTGACTTTTCATCATAAACTAAAGACATTTAATGTAGAGTCTTTAAAAAAGAACTTACTACTGTCTGCAGCAGTTGTAATAAAACTTACATTTAACTTAAAAAGATTCCCAACAGTCTCCATTCTCAGAATATGAAGACAGAAGAGTTTCTTGGAAGGTTTCATTAGGCAGTGACGTCCAGCTGCTGTTCTTGTGTATACGCCACTGATCATGTGTTTATCATGTAAATGTACTGTTTCCCAGGACACTGTTTAGACATACGGTGCAGGATCGACGGAAAGTGGGAAAATTTAACCTGTGAACTTCGGCCTGGAGATGTTGACGGAGCCGGTCTGATGGAGATTAGCCTGCAGCGACTGTTGTAAGTACCAGGCTACAGCCTCATTACTGTTCCATGCCTGTCCTGCGTCTCAACTCTGCTTCCTTTCCCTTGTTGCTCAGTGGGGAGTTAAGTATGTGTGTTTACTTTGATCAGCCGAGGGGAAACTGTGTGATCACACTGTCCCTCAAACCTAACATGCCAAAGATAAAGACACACATTCAGAAGTGAGCAAAAGCACAGCAGTTGAATATCTGTGAAGCATCACATCCTGAGTCTCTATTAGGGTTGTCAAAAAAATTGATTTTAGATACTAAATCGATATTGACCCTTGGTATCTAATTAGATACGAAGTTGCTGGAAAATCGATTTTTGTTTTTATGGCGCGTCGCCTCTTTTTTGTAGCGGGTAACGTTAAGAATTGTAAACAGGCATCAACGCGGTCAGCTCTGGCACAGCCGTAATGCCGGCGTGTAAGTTAAAGTGTCTTTTTTTCTCCAGCTGCCTCTGACAGCACACGGGATGACGCCAGTGCGACCACAGACCTATACACTATTTCTATAGGTCTGTGATTGGACCATCCGATGTAACTTTGCTTTTAAAGGCCTCGATATAGTCAAACGTTTATGTGCGCGGGCGGCAGCCAGGCGGTAGCGCATAGTATCACGTTACCACCACGGAGGCCACCGTGAGCATGTCAGCCTATCATTTTTGACGTGCGCGCTGCTAGTCCCGCAAGCGGTTCGCGGTGGTCACATGATGCAATACGCTGCCGCCCGCGCACATAATGCTCGACCATAAAGAGTCTTACAGTTAGCACTGCAGAAGGGCTTGAACAAAAAGATAGACCTACCTTAACTTACCAAGAGATAGACATGCATTTATTCTGCACCCGCACTCACTACCTTTTTTTAACAGTCCATGGAGGACATTTTAAAAGGAATCCCTCACATCTCCAGTATCGAAATAGTATCAAGTATCGAGTATTATCCTTAGTATCGGTATCAAGTTGGAAATTTTAGTATCGTGACAACCCTAGTCTCTATTCAATTACATTTGGACATGTCTACTTTTACAGGTCGCCTCTTTAAAGCGATTATCCAGAGTAAAACTATGTTCAGCTAATTTTTTTTAGATGATTGTTAGTACATACGTATAGTTGACATCAAAATCACACTATTTGGATGAACACTGAGAAATTTAGATTTAGCTGTTTTGATCCAAACTGTGTTAACACGAAGTGATTAGAACATGTGTTTTATCACTGACACCAAACTGTGTTTTAAAGTAACTCTAATAAAGTTTAAACAACATCACACTTCAGTGGTAGTAAGTAGAGGGTCCCTAAAGACAAAGTGTCCTCAGGTCTTCATGTCCTCAGATAGTGTGTCCACAGTTACTGTCCTACACACATGGACATTTCTGTAGTCATAAGACGTCTTTAGGAGGAAGACTGAAATAGTCAATTGTTAGATGCTCTGGGAATTCATGATTTTGTTGCACTCTTTTTTTAAAAACACAGTCCAGTATTTTATTAGAAATGTAAAAAAATGAAGCTGTATGCAACAACAAAGCTTAGTCTACTAACAGGTTGTAATGAAATCATGAATTTCCAGAGCGTCTAACTCCGCACTCGGCAATCGATTACTACAGACTTCCTCCTAAAAACAGCTTCTGGATCCGGAAAGGTCCTGTGGATTCAGAAGACGTTTTTGGGAGGAAGACTGAAATAGTCGATTGCTGAGTGAGAGTTAGATGCTCTGGAAATTAACGATTTCTTTGCATCGTTTTTTGAAAACAACAACCTGTTAGTACAGGGGTTCTCAAACTTTTTTGGCCCAGGTCCCCCTTGGAGGGGTGAAATTTTTCCATGTCCCCCCTCATCCTGGCGATACTGAAAATGATAAAAAACCACTTCAACAATGATTATTATGAAACAATGATAACCTTTTTTAATAGTGCTTTTGTGCAAACCAGCCACATTTTCAGGTATTATAATATAAATGAACACTTCAGAAACAACTATTTTAAATAATTTTAAAATAATAAACGGAACAAAAGACACACAAAACCGTGTGTGTGTGTGTGTGTGTGTGACAGACAGACAGACAGACAGACAGACAGAGACTTAATGAGAGGGATGAGCTTGTCAAACTCAATATAACTATCAATGTACTTTCTCTTTTTAGGGTTAGGGCGTTTGTTTTTGTCATTGTCATTTTCATTGTCATTTCTTTTACCACTTCTTGAGGAACTTGGCGGACACAAAAATCCCCCTGGACATGAGCCACGTCCCCCTAGGGGTCCGCGGACCCCAGTTTGAGAACCGTGGTGTTAGTAGACTAAGCGTTGCGGTTGCATACAGCTTCATTTCAATTTCTAATGAAATACTGGACTATGTTTTGAATGCAACAAAATCATGAATTTCCAGAGCGTCTAACTCTCAATTGACTATTTCGGGCTTGCTCCGAAAGACGTCTTATGAATCCAGAGGTCCATGTGTGTAGATCAGTAACTGTGGACACATTATCTGAGGACATGAAGATTTTGATGTCACCTACATGTATATACTCCCAATCATCTAAAAAAATGAACTAAACTTATTTTTACTCCCTTTAAATGTTTGAATTTGACACGTGTCTTTGTCAAATCTTGGAGAAAACGACATATTTTTGAGGTTTGCTGTGTTACTGTGTCAGTTAAATAAAAGTTCAGTATAAAACCTGAGGCTGTGGGGAATAATAACAGACATTTTAATCTGCTTTAAATGTTGAATATTGAGAGAATGTGTTAAATTTACCAAAAAGATGTTTGTCATTTTAATGTACTGTGTACCCAGCCATGATGCTGAATGTTCTGTATTAATTTTCAGATCCCACACAGATACAGACTCTTCTGATAATCCTGTTATTTGTGAAGCCAAGGATTCCTTCATGTGTTCAGTAGCACTTGGGTCAACAGTGAGCTTTGTCACCGTTGTAACAGTTAGCATCTCTGACGCCACTGCTCCTCCCATTCATCTTAAAGTTCCTCAAACACCTGGTAAGAAAATAATTTCTTCTTTTTAAATATCTTTTGGCACCAGCGACACTGTTGAACTTATACTGGGACAGTGTACAGTTTTACATTGACCACAAAGCAAAGATGGATTGTACCAGGTTATAGCAAAAATGCTAATTTCCACCTGTAGCCACTTATATTTATCTGGTTATTCCTATTGCTTCCTATTGCATACTGCGTAAAGATGATTTAAGAATGCATTCAAAGTTTTCTAATTCAGGACAAAAAAATCTATCAGTAGCTGGAGCCAAGTTATTACCTAAATTACGCTGGTGTGATGTGTGATTTTTGGACAGTATTACTGACTTTTAGACTTTCACTTTGTGTATCTAAGAATAATACTTAACCCATAAAGACCCAGTGTGACTTTAATGAAAATTCTCAAATTAATCTTTGTCCATATTTATCATTTCTTCAGTGATTTACCATGTGTCATAATATTATCTTCAGTAAAAATCTGATATTTGCCTATATTTAATTTGTACTTTAATCATCATGATAACATGACATGTGGGGATTATTATATGTAAAACTAAGAAAGCTCAGGGAAAAAAACCTTTTTCAACAAATCTATTTATAATTCAACAAATGTGTGTCTGTAGTGTGTCCTGTTTGTGTGTGGAACTCCTAACACCTGCACAACTCCACCAAATAATCCAAAATTTGGAGGGTGACTCTCCAGTACTATGGTGGATTACAGTACAAAGTTTCACACTATTACGACAAATAACAACAAAGATATTAAAGTCATTGAATTTTCTTTCTAACTTTGCTGCTCTGAGCATTGTCGTGCACATTGCCTAAGTCCCGCCCCCTGGCTACAGCTGCGCCGCAGTGCATTAGTAATGACAACTCACTGCTGTTATGGACTTTCACAAGGTCTCTATGACAACAATACAACTGTGCTACACGCCACTAACAACTTCAATCCCCCCAGGAGTTCACAGACATTTATGTTGTTGTTGCACCGATGCAAGTCCGGTTGTTACTGAGGCTTTTATGACTGAGCATTTGCACAAGTTAAACAAGGTCCATCATTTACTGACTTAACGTCTGATTCACCTTCAACTTAACAACTTAACTTGACAACATCAACTGCTTTGCATAGTTATTACAATTAAATGCACTATATTCCAAGTTGATTTAACTAAAAATATTAAAAGATTTTACGTTACATGTACTTAAAAAAATTATTAATTATTACTTAATTTTTTTCTATTTTTTTTAAACTAAACTCAAGTTACCTGGGTTCACTGTGTTACTGCAAACCTAAAATACTTACTTAAAAATATCTGAACAATACATCGTTTGTGGAAAAAAGTAAATATTGTTTTAAATTTTAGGTAGATTCTTATCCCCAAACCATGTTACAGACATTTACTGTTTTTTTTTTCTTTCTGTACTTACTGGCATTAGAGTTTTAAAAACACAACCAGCCAAGTATGAAGATGAGGCCAGTGTTTCTCACAAACTGTCCAGAACTACTGTGATGAATGTGGACAGATAAGGAGAAAAGGTTTTATTCAGCTTACTGGAACCGTGACTGGAATAAAGTTAAAGCAGCTGGACAGCAGCTCAGCATGGAGAACACACACACACACACACACACACACACACACACACACACACACACACACACACACACACACACACACACACACACACACACACACACACACACAAGCCGCAAAAAGTTAGATACAACTACACAAAAAAACAACACAAATACACAAACACACATTCACAGCTACACTAAAAAAACTACACAACTAAACTACACAAACACACAACTACACAAAAAACAACACTACACATTAAAAAAACACAACACA
>CM035786.1:5366446-5429597 GCA_020466265.1 Siphamia tubifer | reverse complement strand
AGGTTCTGCAGGTGACAGTTCATTACTGAGGTACATTAAACCATTGACCTGAATGTTCTCTTTGGTAGATTTATGTTAATGCTGGAGCTATTGAAACCAATCTAGCTCATTATGTAGATGTTATTGCTGCGGGACCACCATCAATAGTCTTTATGTCAGGAGTTTGATCACCTGGTCAATGACTATAATCATAAAAAACAATGACAATGGCTGACAACATCTGATGTATGTGTTCAAAGACCTGAGCATGAGGCATTCTTCTGTAAGTCAACTTTAACCCATAAGGACCCAGTCTTACTTTTGTGACCTTTTTTTATTTTTGTATTGTATTTTTTGTATTTTATTAATTTTTTTTAGTGAACATCATGTATTTCCTATATTTAATGTATTGATCGCATAGATTATTATATCAGAAACACAGAAAACTGAAGAAATTATGACTTTTTGCTGCAAAATACTGTATGTCATTAGCTAAACATAAACAAATGTTTTCATTCACTGTCATTTATCAAAACTTCATGAGTTTTACGGATGAATCAATGTGTTGTACGAAATCACTGTTTCCATGGTAACGACGGAGCCTCTGAACACCCACATGGGTCATATCTGATGACCACGAAGAGAAGATAAACTGCATTTTACACCAATTATTTACATGTATTGATAGAATTAGTGGATCAAAAGTTATTAAACATTTTAGGACAGTAGATGGTTTTGGTTGTTGATGGCTGCTTGGGTCTGTACAGGTGAAGTAGACTTTTTCAGGTGATAAAAGTGTTTGCATTGTGTATCGTAGCCGCACTAGACCCTCCTAGCATCAGTAAATCTAATGTTCTATCGTAGTCGTCTAGTTTCGTTCAATGTAACTTTTGGCTACATTTCCCTGAAACTGGCCGACCAATCACGGTGAAGTATAGAGTCAGAGGGCGGGCCTAACAAAGTGATGCTGTGATGATTTGGAGAGAAACAACCGGAAACAACCATAGAAGAAGAACAACAACAATAACTGGCTGCCAACTGGGCGATGATTTCCTTTTATCACAGATGAGTGAAAAATGTGAGAAAACGTCAACAATCTTTAAATTCTTCTTACAGAAGTGACAACAGTTGTTCAGCTCCATAATCCACCATTTTGTTTAGTCATTCCTAACTTTCTCTGGACTCCTCCGTAAACTTTCTGGCGTCTTAACTATGTCATCCTAAATATTTCGCTGATTGGTTGTAGTACCGACAACCGAGCAGGAGAGGGGGACTGGATATGGTCTGGCCTTTGTTTGTTTTTTATGCTTGCTCTTAGTGATCTCATGTTTTTAGTCATATTTATTCTTTTTTGACATATTTATTGTTATGTTTTATCCTGTGTATTTGCTTTTTAACTTACCTGTTTATGGATGTGTCTTTTTAAGTAGTTGGATGTGAGCAGCAAACTGTCACATAATTTCCCTTTGGGATCAATAAAGTATTTATCTCTCCGTCCTATTACATACAGAGGGATTAGAAAGACAACCTTTTAGCCCCGCCTCCCCTGTCTATGATGCACCACTAGACCCATACATGGAATGAATAGGGATAGCATAACTAGGCTAAAGTTTTCAGGTGATAAACGTTAAACATAGACTGGGAGTGTTTGCATGTTGTAACAAGAGCAGAAGGGTTAAGTCATTCCATATTAGATAGTAGATAGTTTCCACTCTGTTAAACCAATGTGCTAATTAAAACCTGCATCAGTGTGTGACACTGTAAACAGAGTGCACATTTATTGTAGTAACACCATTTTTAATGCTGAATGTACACATGCAGGTGTGTCTTTTCACACAAATCTGAAGCCATTTTAGACTTCCAAAATTCACCAAACATGTCTGTTTGTTTTGTTTTATAAAAACTACCAAATGCCATGAGTGTCATATTCACACCGTCTGAGTGTGAATACTCAAAAATCTGAAGACGTCTCCCAAAGTGGGGAGTATTGAAAACAAGTCGGGTTGTGTCGACTCGCCATCTAAACTGGAAGAAACACACATGTTCAAGTTGGCGTGCGTCCTTACGTCGCATATGTTCACGTCACATGCACTTTCACGTTACATTCATATACGCCAACAAGTAAAGCAACAAACATGTGGGACAACCTGGATCCCACAGACCTTCCAACTGCACTAGCACTAGCATTAGCATTAGCATTAGCAGCTCTAGTAAATGTACAGGAGTCGTTTCAGCTATTGTACAGACATTACATTCATGCCATAGAGACGTAGCTATGCACAGTTACATACGTCAAAAACAGAAAGGGACACGTCTGCGGTCTATCACAGTACCACCTAGCAGCCTGGCATAACTATCACATCATATTTAACCAACTGTTGCATCTACATATAAACAAGGATTTCCTCCTGTAAACACTTGTCTAAATGCAGATGACAAATGGAGGTGAGATGCCACTTTTGCATCTTTTGTTTTAAACATAACCGTATATTGTTGATCTGGATTAAGTGACTGTAAATGAAGTCATAATGTGCTTTATTTTGCAGATGTAATTTTAAATTACTTTTCTGTTTTCTATACCAACATAACATAACATATCATAGTGTTAGTGTAGCATAATAATGTACATAACATAGCATGACATGACTTCACCTAAACTATTGTCCTCTTCAAAATCTATGACCGTTCTGTGCAAAATGTTTTGTGATTCTGAGTCATCAAATCCAAACTTTATTCAAATTCTTGGAAAATAAAACATTAGCGATCTACGTTTAGAATGAAAGGTTAGAGAATTCGTCATCAAGGACACGTCTTCTCAAAAACAAAATCACAGTCTTTTATAATTGAGCTTTATATCTGAGTTTTCTTTTGTTGAGCTGTTTTATTTGTTTTACTGGTGAATCACATTTCTTTTTGTTGGTTGGGTAAACATCTGACTCAGGTGTCTTATGTTGACTGTGGGTCTTTATCTGAGGAGGGGTTTAGAGCAGCCCACCAGTGCCCATCCCAGACCGTATGACACGTAAACTAATTGAAATAAGTTCACAAAATCCTTGGAAAAAGTTTCTGTGTGGAAACTGTGAACAAATAGGAATGACTCAAGCATTTGTTCCACTGACAGTCTGTGTTTTATTCTTCCTCATTACTTTTGACATTTGTTTGGGTTTTTTTTTTAATTGGTAAAGTGTCTCACAGAGTGATAAACAAAAGCAGCAGAAGTTCCCAAAGTGCTTCAACATGTGACTCAAATAAGAAAAAAATGCTTTAAGTTTTTTTTTTTTTTTTTTACTTAATATATATGAAATATTTTAAGAATAACCAGCGTTCATCTGTTTTGTGTGCTGCAGCTGTTAGTTACATCCCTGAGAAGGTAGTGGCCCGACCAGGTGAGAACGTAACGGTTTACTGCGTCTTCAACGACCACAGCGTCAACGCCAGCGCGGCCATGTGGATCCTCAACCTGGAGCAGCCGCTTCAGCGCAGCCAGTACCACCCTGTCAACCAAAGGGTAATAGATGGATATTAATGTGCACATCTGAGAAGTTCAATTATGTGTATCTTTAATAATAAAAAATAATAAGCATTTAAATGAGACTTTTCCTTCCTTTAAATAGGTGAGTCAGATCACAATGCGTCCATCAGAGACTCGAATGTACGACCTGCTGCAGTGCACGAAGGAGTGGGCCATCCCATACAGCCAGATCTTTGTAGAAGGTGCGTCTGTTTGTCAAGAAATAGTCAAGGAACATTAGACAGACAGACAGACAGACATGGATGGATGGATGGATAGAATAATTATCTCCACTGAATCTACTTTTTAGGACTGCCAAAAGATTAAAATGTTTTCATTAGATTGATCACAGGGTTGATTTGGATTAATTTTGACCGAAAGGTCAGAGGTCACACTAGAATACACATAAATAAGTAGAATTACATCAGAAAATGACAAAAAAAGTATAAGATAAGGTTTATTAATTTATTAATCCCCATGGGTAAATTCAAAGTAGTCACCGCTCCACACAACAAAAACACAATCATATTAAATCATCACTTAAATAAATGAATAAATACAGAATGTAAAGAGCTGTAAGATAAAAAAATAGTTAATAAGAAGTTATGATTAAAAGTTATTATTATGATTAAAGTAATGGAGTTAAATATGATCATAAGTAGATAAGCTAAAAAAGTGATATATAAAAAAGATTCTACATCTTAACCCCCCCCCCCCCTTCTATTTAAAGTGTGACTCAGCCTGATTGCTCAAGGGACAAAGTCATGAATCTTGACAAACACAAAAAAACAGATTTGTTGAACTGTAAACCTGTTTTAATTACATGTCAGTTACACTAGCATGTGTTATGTTCCTATTCTGAAGGGAAAGTAACATCTCTACATTTACATAAACATGTGACCTACTGTTAAAAATAACACATTATTATTTGACTTTTGATGGTTCAAAGCTCCTGGAAGTCAACTGTTTATTTTGTTGCTGTCTACAGTAAAAGGACAAAGGGAGGAACAGGAGGAACTAGAGCGGCGACCGGCAACGTCACAACTAAAATAAACACATGAAGTGTCTGAGGTGGAGTTTATTGTGTTTCATTGAATGGAAATGTTTTATCTCATGCGTTTCAGGAGCTTCCATCGATATAAAGTGTGAAACTAATGGTGATATGGATGAAATGAAGTGCAGCTGGAAGAATACGCAGCTGACCAAACCCAAATTCAGATTCAAGTATGTTTTTATTTTTCTTTTCATTGTGTTTAAGCTAAAATATATTTGATTGTTGTTGTTTTTTTCACAGCTGTGCAGAGCAGAGTGTCCTCGAAAGCAGGAAATCTCTGAACACCGAGTTCATTACAAACGCCCTGGAAACACGTGTCCAGTTCAATTAGGTTACATTTAATTTTAGAGTCGTCTCACAGGTTCTGCACAGTCTGACCTGAACTGACACCAGTTTATATCAAAGAATATTTACAAGTCTTAAAGGGATTATCTAGAGTAAAAATAAGTTCAGCTCATTTTTTTTAGATGATTAGAAGTACATACATATAGTTGACATTAAAATCACACCATTCAGATGAACTCTGAGAAATTTAGATTTTGCTGTTTTGATCCAAACTGTGTTAATATGGAAGTGATTAGAACATGTGTTTTCACAGACAGACCTGTTCTAAAGTTCTAAACAACATCACACTTACATGGTAGTAAGTAGAGGGTCCCTAAAGACAAACCCAAGTGTCCTGAGGTCTTCATGTCCTCAGATAGTGTGTCCACAGTTACTGTCCTACACATATGGACCTCTGTGTTCATAAGACTGAAGGAGGAAGACTGAAATAGTCGAGTGCAGAGTTAGACGCTCTGGAAATTCACAAAACCAACAACCTGGTGACTAAGCTTTGCTGTTAAATACAGCTTCATTTCAATTTCTAATGAAATATTGGACTATGTTTTAATAAGAATGCAACGAAGTCGTGAATTTCCAGAGCGTCTAACTCTGCCCTCGGTAATCGACTATTTCGGGCTTCCTCCTAAGATGAACACAGAGGTCCATGTCTGTAGATCAGTAACTCTGGAAACACTATCTGAGGACATGAAGACGTCAGGACACTTCTGGTGTCCTGACGTCGGTGAAAAAGACATGTCCTAATCACTTCCATGGTAACACAGTTTGGCTCAAAATGGCATCCTAGTGGTGTGATGTTAATGTCAACTATATGTATGTACTCACTATCATCCGTGAACTTTCCGTCACTCTAACTACATTATCCTACAGATTACGCTGATTGGTTGTAGTACTGACATACAGCAAACAGGGATTTGAAAGATGACCTTTTAGCCCCGCCTCCTCTGCCTATGAAGTACCACTAGACCCATACATGTAATGGATAGGGGACATGTTTGTTTACTTATGGTTAAAGCTGTGGTTTTTGGTTATGTAACAACTGATGGAGCAAACTGATGACGTAGGTGAGTGTTGAAGGGGTGTCCCAATTTATAGGGGTTGCTTTTCAAGCCCTACCCCATAGCACCATTTGAAGGGGTAGGGGGTGAAATGAGATTCATCCTTTGTCTGTTAGTTAAAAAAAAAAAAAAACAAACTTAAATATCTTGCTGTTTCAACTTGATAATGATCTTTCCTTCCGTCATTAGAATTCCTAAAGGGATCTTCTAAAAACTGTGACGGAAAAAGGCTGACGGTGTGTTTTTCTGTGTGTGTCTGTGTGTCCAGGTGGGCTGACCTGCCATGTGACGTCATGGAGCAGAAGGAAAAGACTGGGGAGAGGGTTGGGGAGTGGGGTCATCCTGTTTGCCAGCGGGGCAGATGGATCCAAAAATGCACCATCAGCCCACTGAGGATGAACTGCTACAAGCTGTGGCTGGAGGAGCCGTCCCACCTGGGCCTGATCCGATCCAAACCAGTCTATCTGTCACCCATAGACCACGGTGAGCAGAACGGGACCGAATATTCAACACTGTTTATGTTTGTTATATCAGTCTGTACTGATGTGACTAAGATAAAACAGGTTTTACTTATTTATTGTTGTATGATGTCTTCTATGTCATATTTGTCGACACTCATTGGACACTAAACTGATTTTAATGTTGCATACACTTTTATAGAATGTTTTTGTTCTAATTTAAGGACCACAATAGAAATAGGCTCATTTGAACTTTTTGTGTTCTTTTGATACGCGTACAAGGTACATAAATACAAATTTATTGTATTTTCTTAACTTCGTGCCGTGTCAATAAACAATTTCAAATTAAATCACCCCTCGTTATAAATGTAAATATTTTCACATATTTACACTAAAACAAAGTATAATTTCACAACATATTTGAATAATCCTGAATAAATATATGAAGAAGTGTTTTTGTCAAGAGAAGTCAGTACAATTTTAAGAATATTCTGCCTGATATTTAATATTTTGTATTATACTTTGATCCACTATGATCTGCAAGTTATAATGAACATGTGGAAATGGTAAAACAGAAGCATAATATTGTTAAAATTAGGCTTATTTAATTTGGTTTGTGTTATTCACATTGTTTGAAAGGATAGTTTGTCAATGTAAACATTTTCATTATTTTATTTATTTTATTTTATTTTTTCACTCTAAAATATAGAGAAGTATTTGGAGTTATTTCCCTGGTTTGGCTTCACTTCAGATCAAATTTAGCTAAATGTGGCCCCTGAACTAAAATGAGTTTGACACCCCTGTGAAAACTATACATGACATTCACTTATACTGAGCTACAGTTTCAAAAATAAAAGAAAAACTTCAGTTAACGCTAGCTATTAGCAGAGTGCTAAAATGCATGGAAAATCCCATATGTATGCTAAAGGTATTAGCGTCACAAAAATGAAGATATTAAACAACACAAGGTGCCTCAACTGACAATGAACAGTGATTTAACATCTTAATGTGTCACATTATTTACAGATATCTTGTAGGGCAAAAAAAAACATGTAGAAAACATATATTCTGAACACGACAGTTGATTTATAATATCATGTAAATAAGTACGCTTCATTAGGTGTGTACTGAAGGTTGAAAATACATGTGACTTTAATACAAAATATATCAAAGCCTCATTGTCATTAATAATTGAAAAGATACGGTACATTTTTGTGGAATTTTTACTCTGAGTTCTTTTGAGAGAAACTCAGAGGGATTTACTTCACTTGACAATTGAAAATACCTTTTTCATAATTCATAATTTTCACAATAATGATGAAAACAAGCTGCACTTCCTTCTGTTATTACTTATTATTTCATTCATTAATAAGGGTGCAGTGTTTTTAAACTTGTTAAAGCTGTAACACTTGTGAAGTTTGAGATTGAACAGACTTTAATTAATCATCGACAGCAGACGTGTTCTCTGCTTTCTTTGGACGTATCACTGGAATATTAATCCAAAGATTCTGCTTGTTTGGGCAGTTGACTAAATAATTAACCAAATCAGAACACTGAAGGCAAATCCATATTTATCTACCAGCAGATACAAAGGTTTCAAAGGTTATTTATTTTGCCATTTTTTAGTATAAGTACAAAATCAATCAATTAATTAAGCAATCTACAGTACAACTGAAAAAAATGTAAATATAAAAAAATTCATGCATTTCTATTATATATATATATATATATATATATATATATATATATATATATATATATATATATATATATATATATATAGATATATATATAGATATATATATATATATATATATAGATATATAGATATATAGATATAGATATATATATATATAGATATATAGATATAGATATATATATATATATATATATATATATATAGATATATATATATATATATATATATATATATATATATATATATATATATATACTGGGTTTCAGTCACGCAACTATGATGATGTTGCGATTTCAGCTGGAGGGCAGGAAGTAACCGTGGAGACTGTTGCTATGGAGGAAACCATTGAAGAGTGTTTATTGTACAGATTTAGATCTAATGTCGAAACACAGATACATACAGTTAGTTAAAAATTTAACGGACGTGACCCGTATCTGAAGAAAATGAATGAGTTTTTGAAAGAAGCCAAAGATTTTCCAACAGTGGAGGCTGTGGATATTACTAACTTCCTGGTCCTGCAGACATCCTACTACACCAGCAGCAGATGAAAAACTAGAAATGTTTGGAGACATAGAACTTTTTTTGTCCGTGGGTGAGTCCACAACCTCGTTAGTAAAAGGATCTGAGATAATTGTCGTTTGGTCTTCGCCAGGGTGAGTGTTGTATTTGTAAAGATGCTGCGTCAAGATGCGTTACATGTTTGTTGACATTAGTCGCTGCTAGCCGCTAGCAGTAGCAACTAATGTCAACAAACAGGCAACGCATCTTGATATTGCGACCACAGCCTAATAATATATAGCACATCCACAAAAAAGCTTTCAAACATACCCCTGACAAAGTGGTCACTGCAGACACGGGCATTAGCATTAGCATTAGCAGATTTAAAATCCACTTTTTCTGTGAATTTTTTCCATTTCTCACCTTTTGTGAATGACAATCTTTGGTACTATAAAAAAAATCTCTTTTCTTTCTCTCTGTTAGAACGGTTGGTGCAGCCACAAATACACAAAACATAGACATTTTCGTCAAGTTACTTCACTTCCTGTCGTCCATCTGAACATCACAGGCTATAGCAATGTGACATCATGTGAAATCAACCTATTGTCTTGTACATTAAATGTGCTGCTAAATAAATAAACCTGCCTGGCCAATAGCTGTTTAAACTCTCTCTAAATCAAGGTAACGTTGTGATTTGACTTACTTTACCTTCCTTTTTATCTTTCTTTCATGTCCTGCAGTGAAACCTCATCCTCCCACTAATGTGAAGGCGGAGACTCACAGCAGTGGCGTCCTGGCGGTGGAGTGGACGCCTCCGCCTCTGCCGATTGGAAGGCTTCAGTGTCAGTTCCGATATCATTCACCCTCCACTGTGACCGCTCAGCCCAAGTGGAAGGTCTGTTCATTCATTCATTCATTTATTCATTTTGAGCAGAAAGCATTTTTATGAACGGTAATAATGTCTGTTTACTGGGAGCTCAGCTGTTGATAGAAAATCTGTGCAGAGGTTCATAAATGCAGCACAGAAAATAATTAGTTGCCCATTGTCTTCTCTGGAGGAGATGGTAAGGAGTCAACTTTTAAACAAAGACAGAAACATGGTTAAAGAAATCTATCGCCCTAACCCAGGGGTCTGAACCCTGGTCCTAGAGAGCCGCTATCCTGCATGTTTTAGATGTTTCCTTCTTCCATTCCACCTGATTCAGATGATCAGCCTATCATCGAGCTGTGTGGAAGACTGATAATGTCTGTCAAGTGTGATGGAAGAGGGAAACATCTAAAACAGGGGTGTCAAACTGCGGTCCCCGAGGGCCGGGGTCCTGCATGTTTTAGATGTTTCCTTCTTCCATTACAGCTGGAGGTCATTGCATCATTATCAGTCTGATGAGGAACTGATTATTAACTTTTTAAATGTCAGTGCTGATGCATTCTGAATGGATGATTTAGTTTAAATATTCAGAAAAATTCTACAGTTTTACTTTATTTTGTGCATGGAAAAGGTGCCAAAAAGCAACAGGTGGTTTTTTGTTTTGTTTTTTTTTTAATTTCACCTTTTTTTTTTATTGCTGTGACCAAATGTAAATACTAGTTCTCTTTTTTAGTATTTTTTTTTCTCCAACATTTTCCACATTATTTGTCATTTTGTAAATATTTATTAGTTTTTGTTCATTTTGTTTATTTTTCTACATTTTGGTTCTTTTAAATTTTTTTTTCTTTGATTTTCTGCCATTTGTGTCTTTACTTTGCTCATGTTACCAGTTTATTTTGTTAGTTCTCAGGAGTTAAAGGGTTAAACTGAATCACATGGAAGAGGGAAATATCTAAAACATGCAGGACACCGGCCCTCGAGGACTGGAGTTTGACACCTGTGGTCTTAAACATGCAGGATAGCGGCTCTCTAGGACCAGGGTTGCAGACCCCTGCTCTAACCCTTTCACTGTTTGAACTCTTGCCCACAGGAAAGTGTTACAGGTTTAGGAAAAGCTCTTTTACAGAAGCTGTAGCTGCCATCGACATAAATAAAATATCTGGATAATTAATTTTAATCAAGCCAATGCATTTTGTATTTTAGCATTTTTAGTCTTATCTTTTTAACATGGTCATTGCTGTATTTATTCTATTTATTATGTTACTAAGTTTGTAATTTGATGCATGTGTGACTTACTTTACTGAAGCAGCATTCAATTTCATTGTATTTTATATGCAATGACAATAAAGGCATTACAAAAATCTGCACTTTCTGTGTACAAGAAATTAACGGCAGAGCAAATGCATTAATTAATCAATCAAACTTTATTTATAGAGCACTTTTCATACATAGTGCACAAAGTGCTTTACATCAAACCCTCTATTGTTCTTCAGTTCCAAATACAGAATAAATGTTTTTTAAATAAATTAATACATACATAAATGAATAACAAAAACTAATAATAATAATATTTATAAAAAATAATTATAATGAGAGCAACTGAAAACAATGTTAAAGGAAGAATTGTATTAAAAGCTAAGTTACAAAAGGTAGTTTTTGAGTTTACTCTTAACAATCTGAACACAGGTCGACTGTTCCACAACACGGGGAAATAAAAACTGAATGAGTTTTGGTGTGAACTCTGGGGACAGTTACATAGATAGTGCTTTATTTTCATTATACAATTGTACAACAGCAGTTAACAAATGACTAGACTGTAAACCAGAATAAGTTAGCACAACATTTAAGATAATCAATTGTCTCAATTATTTTAAGTTGATGAAATTTTTTTTTAAAATTGAATTTTCCAAAACTGAAAATTTAGATGCTTATTAAAGTATACTTAAATTAAAACATTACTTATTAACTAAGGTTCTGTCAGTCCTACTGGGAGACTGAGTCACATGTGGACAGACAGAGGCGGGACACGAACCTCTGACCCTTCAGTCATTGGACGACCCGCTTTACCAACTGACCCACAGCCGCCCCACAATAAAATGACTGTGTTTTATGATTGTAGTTGTTTTGGTGTGATAGATATTTTTGGTTATTTGGAGTGTTCTGACATTATATTTAATCATCTACTACATTAGTTCAGTTTTTTTTTTCAATTATCCTTATTTGAAACAATAGAAATAATAAAACAATATCATTCTAAGCATTTAATGAATTAATTCCACTCAGTTGAACCTCATCTATGGTTTTAAGTTATGTTCATTTATATCCAAAGTAGTTTCCCTTAATAAAAAAAGATTAATTGGAAGAACTTAAAAAGCAGAACATGTTACAGTAACTTAATACATTTGAGTTAGTAGAAGTATTTCTGAAACTTTGAGTATTTACAACTGAATATATTTAATTATTCTGAACATTTAGGTTTACAGTGTAGTGTACCTGAGGCTTCCAGAGGGCTCATATGTTAAAAACAAATTAATAAAGAAAGAAAATCACCATCTACACTTGTAATAACAAAGTAAGTTCAATATGTCCTGCTCAAAAATGAAAATATAAAATATTTTAGATTTTATAAAATATGAATATAAAAATATTTTTGATTTTATAATATATAAATATAAAAATATTTTAGATTTTTGCTTCTACATGCATGTTTGCGCTGAACAGTGAGGTGCTCTTATCTCACTGTGTATAATGTAAATTGTACATGTGTATAGTGACAATAAAATCATTCTATTCTATTTGATTTAGAAATGTTAAACAATACAACAGACAGTAATAAAAAAAAGTCTAAGCTCCAATTGTTAATGCTTTTTTTCCAACTCCTTTTAATGATTACCACTGAAATAGCATTTCACTCATGTGCATCTGTAACTGCTGTTGTTGGTCAATAACAGAAAAGAAAAAGGTAGAGGGAGGGAGGCAGCCGAGGAATGTCAGATGTTTCCAAAGGAAATTCCTGGTCCCCCAGTCGGACGGGACAGGAAACCAAGAGAATATTGACGCATTTTAGGCAGAACAAGAACAAAACAGACTGAAAACAATAGTGTTGATTCAATAACTGTGTCAAAGTTCAGATGATGATATGATATGATATGATATGATATGATATGATATGATATGATATATGATATGATATGATATGATATGATATGATATGATATGATATGATATGATATGATATGATATGATATTCCTTTATTAATCCCAGTAGGAGAAATTCCAGTTTTACAGCAGCACGATTAGAGCACAGGACACATGAGTAATAAATTCAATAAATTTTTCTATTGTATAATATGATTTTCAAGATCTATTGTCTAAAAATAATTTCTTATATCTAAATTTCAAATTCCTCTTTAGGAGTTTATGTCTTATTTTAAGTGTCATGACAAATTTTGACTAGAAATGAGAAAAATAAACTTTTTTTGATTTGATTTGATTTATTCATAAAAAGATAATGCAAATAAAATTTACATAAAAAATTTACAGGGTAGCACAAAAAATACACTTGTTTCCATTGTGGCCCTAGATGACATGACATGACAGGTAGGACAACTTGGTAGGATTTGGATTTTTGCAGTGTATTTTTTCCGTCTCTACATTGTCATTCTGATAACTTTATTTCTATATTATTATTAATTGTATTCCTCCTATCCACTCCTAGAGAGGTTGTTATAGATGTTGTCAACTTTCAAAAACAACAACCTACATCTTTTTAAGTTTTTTTTTTCCTACTAAAATAAACAAACTTCAGGTCCAGGACTCACCTGGTAAATTTAAATCAGTTTTCACATCTCCGTCAGTGACACGGGATTCGTCGACATGTTTTGAATGGGTCACTTTGACATGAACTTCTATCAGATTATATTCCTGTCTTTTGCTGAATAAAAACATCACTACAAACATGATTGAAAATGACCGACATGTGAATGGGCTTAAATCAAATAGATGAAACAGATGGGTACCCCACAAATGAGATGTTTTTTTCATGACATTTCTGTCCTTTTTTAGAACTGTACCTAATGTAATTCTAATGTTATGTCTGCAGGAACAGACTCCAGTGTGGGATCTGCGTGCAGAGGCTTCAGGTCTAGCCATGTGCCAAGTGTATGTGGTCCAAGTACGCTGCACCCCCTCCAGTACCACCGGCTACTGGAGCGACTGGAGTCAAAGTGTGTATTCTGCACCTCAAAACAGCAGAGGTACAGAGCTGAACACCCAGCACCTATCACTACAGCCTAATTCACATACAAAGTCTTTAGTTTGTAGGATGTTCTGTGAATTTTTTATGTGTGTATTTAAAAGGATGTATAACACTAGTGGAACAAAATACAGAACATTATTTGAATAAGTGAAATTTCTTTTATAATCTAGAAAGATGTATAAATTAAGACTTTATAGTGATAAATTAATATAAACTATCATTAACAGGAGAATTTATCATATTAAATACTGTATTTGTAGTAAATATAAAATGAATATAAATACACTTATAGGTGTTTATACAAATTGCATTGTGTGAAGTGACTTATAAAATAATGTATATATATATATATATATATATATATATATATATATATATATATATATATATATATATATATATATGTAGATGTTTGTGTGTTAAGGATAAACTGATATAAAACAGTTTGTTAAGACATAGAATGCAGACACTGCTGGATTATTAGTTTGTCCTTTTCGAGTCCAAAAAGGAAGTTTTGTTGACTATTGTGATCGATCTATTGATGATTTGTGTGCTCGAAAATAAACTGAACTGGATTCAAATTCAACGCCTTCCTCTTGAAAATGAGTGTCCACGGGTAGGGGTTGAAATGGGACAACACTTCACATCAGTCCTGCTGTTTGACAAAATACACATGTGGAAGTTTAACAGTAAATAACGTTGTACATGAATCCACATGATGACAGCCCATAATACCACATCATGGTCAGATTCAGTCTTTGGTGGCTGACGTAAAGATTCTGTTTGCCCCTCCCTTCCATCTAATTTAGAATTGGGACAACATTACCTCATCATGTAAACACCCAAAACAGAGGGGTTAGGGTTAAAGGGTCGAGGTAACAGGAGAATTTGGATTCAGCCGAACCTTTTAAAATGACGACATCCTTTGGCATATTGTTGAAACTGTGACGTGTAACGCGATGCCTGAACCTTTTCAACCACATGTGACCTTCTGATTTTAGCTCTAAAGGAAAATGTCATGGGTGTGAAAGTTGTCATGTGATTATGTGTCTCCCCTCCAGCTCCAGAGCGGGGGCCAGACTTCTGGAGAATCCTTCAGGTTGATCCATACCAGAACCAGACGAATGTCACTCTGCTGTTTCAGGTACGTGACTTCAAACATACAATTTCCAGCTGCAGTATTCAATTCAATTCAATTCAATTCAACTTTATTGTCATTGAACCTTCGTACATGGTACTTGAGCACAACGAAATTGGGATTGACTCCCCACACTGTGCAAAAAAGATAGAAAGAATTATCAAGTATAAAAAATAGAAATATCACATTCAACAGTCAGGATAAAATATAAATATCTATATATAAAAATAAAATAAATACAAATAACTAAAAGCAGGGAGCACTGATGACAGTGGTATTTGCACCTCTATAAACCGCATGAAAAGTGATTATTGTACAGGTCAACTGTTGTTTAATGAACTGATGAACTTGAATTAAGCAGCATTATGGCCTTGTTATAAAAACTGTCTTTGAGTCTATTTGTGCGTCGCCCTTAGCAGCCTGTAGCGTCTTCCAGAAGGCAGCAGCTGAAAAACCTGGTGTCCTGGGTGGGAACAGTCCTTCAGGATACAGCGTGACCTCCTTAGACAGCGTGTGTTGTACAGTTCTTGAAGTGATGGGAGAGGGTGGTCGATGATCCACCTGATCGAGTATTGTTTGTATAATTAGGATTTTCTTTATGTTTTAACTCTTAATAACTGTAGAATAGAATAGAATAGCGTTTATTGTCATAGTGCAAGGAAAATGCGCAGTAATGTTGGTGTGGTGCTTCATCACCCACAGTGCAAAGACTAAAAAGTGCATGAAGTACCAAACATGCAAGAATTTTTATTAAAAGTTTAAAACAAAACAAAAAAACCCTGTAAAAAAAACTGTAAAAGCAACAATAACTAGGTCTATGCAGTCGTCTGACTGCTAAAGGTATATCCCTGAAATGCATCATCATTTCCACCTCCCATTCATAAACTTCTATATTAAATACAAAATATAAAAGAATGACTTCATGTTCCGGACCTACAGCAGGAGCACACTGAATTTGGTGGCAATCCGTCCACCTGGTCAAAAGTTATTCAGCCATCTTCAATGTTTTGAACTCCAAAATGTAATCAGTTCATGTACGTGTCCTCAGGCATTAGCACATTAAATTCAGGACAAATCCAGCCGTTCAAAAGTTATCATGTTAACATGAAAGACCTTACGCTGCATCCACCACCGACACACGCAAAACCATTCCATCCATGACACTCTGCGTTTCTGGGATATAAATATCTCCAACTACTACTTTAGCGATGTTAAAAATAACTGTTTTCTTTTCTCCAGGATCTCCTCATACCTGAGCAGTCGTACTGTGTGGATGGATTCATAGTCGAGCATCAGCTCCTGAGTGGTTCAGTGATAACAAAACACATGGAGCAGAAGTCGTCCTACAGCTTTGAATGGAACCAGGACGTTCAGACGGTGACTGTGAAGGCCTTCAACAGTCTGGGGAGCTCCACCAACAACTACAATATGACACTGCAGAGTCAACCCATACGTGAGTAGAGTGTAGAGTAGAGTAGAGTAGAGTAGAGTAGAGTAGAGTAGAGTAGAGTATAGTGTAGAGTGTAGAGTAGAGTATAGAGTGTAGAGTGTAGAGTATAGAGTCGAGTAGAGAGGAGAGTAGAGTAGAGTGTAGAGTATAGAGTAGAGTAGAGTATAGTGTAGAGTAGAGTAGAAAAGATCTTTTCACTTTTACATGAAAAAAGAAAATCACACAAAATTCGAGTTAAAATACATATGAGGTGGGTTTACATGAGAGTTTTTATTCTTAATTCTAAGTTTTATTCATTTTTTAAAACAACCTGTTAGTAGACTAAGCTTTACTGTTACATACAGATTCATTTTAAATTATAATCAAATACTGGATTATGTTTTATAACAACAATGCAACAAAATCATGAATTTCCAGAGTGTCTAACTCTGCACTGGACAATGGACTATTATGGTCTTCGTCCTCAGACGTCTTATGAACACAAAGGTCCATGTGTGTAGGACAGTAACTGTGGACACACTATCTGAGGACATGAAGACCTGAGGACACTTTGTCTTTAGGGACCCTCTACTTACTACCACTGAAGTGTGATGTTGTTTAAACTTTATTAGAGTTAGTGTGAAAATAGAGTTTAGTGTCAGTGATAAACACGTGTTCTAATCACTTCATATTAACACAGTTTGGATCAAAACGACTAAATTTAAAATGGTGTGATTTTAATGTCAAATATATGTATGTACTAACAATCATCTAAAAAATGAACTAAACTTATTTTTACTCCAGATAAACCCTTTAACATTTGATTTGATCCTTGGGCTTTTACTCAGGGGGGTTTAAAGGTTAGTAGTCGTACTAACTACTTAGTAGCACAATCAGTAATTTAGGAGCCAGGAGTTAATACACAACACACATTTTTACATGATGCCGTCATGTTCCAGACTTTAAGTCTATAGTTGTAACTAAAATAGGTTTTCAATCTGTTTTATATTTTAGATGTGATAAAAAAATCTAATTAATGTGCACATGTATTTCCAGCCATGTTTGTCTCATCTGTTTTTCTGTTTTTGTCAAATCCTTGTCATGCATTCAACTTGTTTTTATCATATATTCATTCCTGTTATTACATTATATTATATTATCTTCAGTTTATAGGGAAAAAATGTCAATTTTCTCATGTAAAATATTCATCTGTGAGAGCCTCAAATATAGACCTGCCTACAGTCATTAGGGTTAGAGATAAGTAATATAGTGTTTGCATCCATCCAACAGAAGCAGCTTGTTTCATAATGCAGTCATAAATAATTCATAGAAAGATCATTGTTCAAGTACGCAACAGGGTCCAAATACATTTGTATGATGTTGGTTTGTTTAGTGGAGTTTTACTCGTCAACATTTAAGTGAAAACATGATGTGCTGCCATTAAAACAGACTGAGTCACTGAAAACAACAGAATAATAATGTTAGATTTAGAGGGGTCACATTTAGCTGAACCTACTTTTTAATTAATTTATGTATTTGTGTATTAAGATTATAATCGTCCATAAAGTTTATATGTGAACTCTCGAGATGCTGCACAACTAACTTTATGTTCACTTAGAAAAAAATAGTGGATTTTTACTTTTTACAACCTGTTTGAATTTCTGCTTAATTTATTATGTCTATAAATAGTTGCGCCACATAAAAGGTCCAGACTTCTGTCGAATATTTCTCTATGTTCGATATATTTGTTTGTCACCAGCAGCAGTTGTAGTAAAAAACTGAAAATATGTTCAAATCTAAAGCTGATTACATAAAATAATAATTCAAGCCCAAGAAAGAAAAATACCAATGGAACAAGTAAAATTCATTCTTATAAGATTTTCTAGAGCTATTCTAAAAATATATATATTTTTTATATCCACATGAAAAGCTACTCTTGAAGTGATTCTGTTTTATTTTAAGTGTGATTAGATATTTGGATTAAAAATAAGAAAACTACACTTTGTAAGATTCAGATTTTCCAGTGAACACCCATAAAAAAAAAAATGACTGAATTAATGAATGAATATGAGGTTTTGTTTTGTTTCACCAACATGATCACAATCTGTTTTATCACTATAATGTGAATGTCTTCCATTATAAACTCCACTATTTAATTTTATTTAATTTGTATGTACAAAATGTGAGTACTTTGACCACCTGTTGGACTCAAATCTCAACTAAAACAAGTCAAAACATGCATTGTAACTGCTCCTGTTTGTCTTTTCTCCACTGCAGGACGCTCTTTGCGTTCTTTCCGTGTGCTGGTCATCAACAGCACCTGTGTGTCTTTGTCCTGGACTCTGCTGGACCACAGCCTGGTCCCTCTGTACATGGTGGTCCAGTGGTCTCTGCAGAAACAACAGGAGCCTGAACGTCACAAAAGCCAGAGTGGAGACACATGGGTGAGGCTTTACTACACGGACCGTCCCGTCTATATACGAGGTAATATCCTTGACTTTATTCATTTATCAGCAGCTTATACACTCAACAAACACAAGGACCACTTAACCTCTGACCTCTTTGTCATCTGTCGCCTCAGGTGATTTTTTTGCAGCAGAGGAACATGACTTCTACTTATACCCTGTGTTCGCTGATGGCGAAGGCGAACCTATGATCACTAGAGGTACGGACATGGTTTTTCAGTTGTAAGGGTGGTGTATGGTGTTTTTAAAAGTGAAAGCCAAAAATATCTAACAAAAAAAATTATTCAAATCAAAAATATCAAACTGCAATGAAAAAAAATGCACAGATTGTGTAAAATATTTGCCTTCATATCTTTCTCAGTTTTGGTTGTTACCATTAACTCCAGCCTTTTTGTTTGCGCTCCCTGACTTTGACACAAATGTGTCTGGTGGGGGCGGGATTTCCTTTGGTGGATTATTATTGGTTTATTTATGTTTGACGGACAGTTGACGTCACATTGCTATATAATCAGCGTGCGATTTTCAGATGGAGGGCAGGAAGTGAAGTAGCTTGACGAAAAAGCCTGTTTTGTTTAGTTTACGGCTGCGCTAATCGTTCTGAGAGAAAGAAACGCAATTTTTTTTTTTCCAAAGATTCACAAAAGGTGAGAAATGGAAAAAGCTCAGAGAAAAACACTGTAAAAAGTGGATTTTAAATCTGCGTTTGCAGCCTGGAGGCGTTGTGTCTCCGTACAGAATGGCTTTGTAAGAACTGTGTGATGCCGTCATCATATTGCGTCAGTTGCTATGGTAACGTCACTAATAAAAAGCACCAAAACAAAGCAGCAGCAGAGGAGGAAATCACATCAAGACTAGACATGGACACGCTTCCGGTCCATTCCATCTTCTTCTTTTCGCTTCGTCATGTGATAAACTTCCCCCACCAACTACTCTTGAGTTGTTTATCGTGATCTGATGATGTCATTTGTGACAACCAACCTGTGTGACTTCTGCCCAGCGACTCGACCAGGCTGCTCTTGAGTGCTTTCCCTCGAGCAGGAACACCGTTGATTCCTTTAAAAGTTCTGGAAGGCAGCCCAGTCAGTGGAAACATGTGCATACTATGAAGTTCCTGTCATAGTTGCTCCAATTTGCACTACTCATTGCTACATTAATCTTAACATTATTTATTTCATGTGTGCCTTATGTCCTCTCTTATATTCTATATATATATATATATTTCTTTTATTATATCCTCTATTTTTTAAATCTTTTTTTATTCCTCTATTTGAAACCTAGAGCTGCTACTCAGAATTTCGTTATGCCTGCATAATGACAATAAAGATTCTTGATTCTTGAAATGGCCCGGACGTTCAGATAGTGGAAACACGCCTTACGTCTGATTTTAAGTGTGATGTGATATTTGGACGATAGAAATGAGAAAAATACACTCGGTAGAATTTGGATTTTTGCAAAGTATGAAGCTAACGGGCAGCTGTTTTAATATTGTGTTAGTTTTTCAACCTCAGTGTGTCTGCACAGATGGTTTATGGTCATTTTATTGCATATTTAATCATGGGTGTGATGCGTTTCTCTCCCCAGCTGCCAGAGGAGACCCTGCCGCCTACATGATGCTGATGATCATCTCCTTTCTCTCCATCGTGTTGTTAGTCACACTCGTCCTCTCGCAGAACCAGTAAGGCTTCCTATTTCGCACATCCTGCCATTCCCATTCTTATTTAATCACATTTGTGAATTAAACTCTGAATGCAACCTGCAACACATGATAAATGACGCTGATCTCTGGAGCTCCGTCTCATCACACCGGCAAAGACGACGGCTTGAAGAACGAGCAGTTTAACATTTACCAGGTCACAGGAGTGTAATTACACTCAACATTCGCTGATGACACATGGAGGGATTAAGTGCACAGACAAAGGGATAAAGGTCATTTATCCAGAGAGATGCAAACTAATACACAGCTACGTTTTATTCCCAGGATGAAAAAGTTTGTGTGGAAGGATGTGCCCAACCCAAACAAGTGCTCCTGGGCCAAAGGACTCGACCTCAAAAAGGTGAAAACGTCATGAAATAAAGAAATAAAGAAATAGTGATTTGATAATAATCACATTTGCATTTGTTAATCCAGCTTCCACCTACGTCTGATCATGTGTCTCTGCTAACATGTCACAGTGCCGTCAGTGTTTTCATGTTATTCTTGGCAAAGAAACTCAACAAGTGGATTATAAATATCAAACAGATCTATCTATCTATCTGCCTGCCTGTCTGTCTATCTATCTGTCTGTCTGCCTGCCTGTCTGTCTATCTATCTGTCTGCCTGCCTGCCTGCCTGTCTGTCTGTCTATCCGTCTGTCAAATTACTCATTTACAAATTTGGAAACACTTCACTAGAGCATTTGTATTTTATTTTATTTGTATTTTTTTTTGTACATTTTATAGCATTTACTTGAACTATAGTTTATATTTTTTTATTATTTAGGAGACTAAACATCTGCTAATGACAAAATAGAAACAAAGCACTAAATAATATATTATAATTTCTTGGATATGACCGAGCAGGTGTGTCCAAACGTTTGGGCTGTACTGGACATTTATTTTTATTTCAGGGCATTATTGTTTATTATAATATATATATATATATATATATATATATATATATATATATATATATATACACACACACACACACATCAGTGTTTCATCATCAGAGGTTCCTATGACTCGACTCATCACTTGCTTGTCACAGAAGACTTGTCTTTGTTAGTTTTTCACAGGAACTTGACTTACAGGACTTGTTTAAACATTAAGAGCGTTCTTCATAGACTTAAAGGAGGCCTATTATTGTCAGTTTTAACTTCCATTATGTGAGTTTTCAGCACCTACAGAGTAGCTTTGTATGATTTCCAGCTCAAAAACCTTCATAGTTATCTCTTACCTGATTCAAGCCAATTTCTGCCTCTGACTGAAATGATCAGTTTTGGCTTCTGGCCAATCTTGCTGTTCTCTGATTGGCCTGGAGGAATGGAGGGAAAATTTCAGCCACTGACAGGCGTGGTGTGGTTTAACAGCTCTTGACAGCGTATTTTTGTGGATCAGTATAAACATAAATAATAAAAAATGTTGCTGTGTGCACAAAAAAAATAATTAAAAACTGGAATGCATTTTAAAAATACCCGGGTAAACAGGCCCTTACATGTAGTCGGAATAAACTTGGTCAACGTTGATACTGAGTCAAATCCAGACTCATTAGTGGATCTTCCAATAACAGAACACATTATCCAAAATCCTCCCGTGTATGTGTTTTTTTTCGTTCAGTGCCACAGAATAACCTCTGTTTGCATCTTCCTCCACAGACCGACACGTTGGACCACCTGTTCGGACCTCAGGACGCCCTCCCAGCCTGGCCACTGCTCCTTCCACCTGAAAACATTTCTACAGTTGTCATCGTGGACAAATCCGACCTCTCAGCTCTGACCTCGGCCCTGGTCCAACCCCTGACCCCTGACCCAACCACTGCTGTAACCATCTCCAGTCTGTCAGAGTGTGACCCTGAGGTGCAGCAAACGCACTCAACTGACAGGGACCAGATTACACCCGGAGCTCCTTCCTTAACCCTAAATGCAGAAGGAACAACTCCAGGCCCAAGGATTGATGAGCTGCTACCTGCCACCACTGACAGCTCGGCTCAGTCTTCGGTCACGTACGCCACAGTGCTGCTGTCGGGTCCCAAACAGGAGCCGAGTTACAAGGACGGCAGCGGCAGCAGCTCCAGCGATGAAGGCAACTTCTCCGCTAACAACTCTGATATTTCTGGATCTTTTCACGCTGGCTTGTGGGAGCTGGAAAGCTGTAGGGGCGGGGAGACGGACGACCCACGACGCTCCTGCTCTTATAACTCTGTGGAGGAACTGTCCGAAGAAGATGAAGATGAAGATGAAGAGGTGACAAAAGAAAAGGACTTATATTATTTAGGGATGGACGGTCCAGCACAGGAGAGTGAGGAGGGGGAAGATGAGACCAAAACGGAACTGTTAAAAAGTGTGGTTCTGAACAGAGAGGACTGTTCACAACCTCTACTTTGCCCGAAGGACTCAGTAGATCCAGACGAGGTGCTGTCGCCGGGGTCATGTGGCTTTTCCCTCCTGTATCTGCCTCAGTTCAGGACTGTTACATACGCGAGGCAACTCACAAGTCACTCACAACAAAGCCAACCCTGACCGTGGCTCTCAGAAACAGGACAAAAATCTACCATCAAAAGCATCGTGGTGTATGCATCATGTGTCGTGCGTCACGATTCGGCACCTGCTAAAGCCATGTACATCTTTCCTGCAGACACAGTGAGGCGTGAAGCTGAAAACATAAAAAAAAAAAAATACCTCGACTCGACTGATGTATGACTCTACATTTCCACTCATCAGTGCTGCTATTGTGTCGTGTTCGAGGAGATCAGGAGCACATTTAGAGGTATTTCTTTCTTTAGGGGTTTAAACCCAGACTCTGCTGTGCCGCAGGACTCCTCCGCTGTTGTGTAGAATGGATTAACGAGGCGGGAAAAGCTGAAAAAAAAATTAGCTTATGGTGTTTCTTTCAAAGGTCGCCAGTTCAGGAGAAGAATTTAAATCTTAATGGACATATAGCGCAGGAAGTAGACAAATGTACAAGTACCTTTAGGTCATCAGGAACAAGCTAAAACCAGAGTCTAAAATATGTGGTAGCAGATGGAAGGTGGTGGGGGGGGGGTCTAACTCCTAATGTTCCATTGTTATAAATAGATTTGACACAATATGATAAAATGGATGCAAGTCAAGGCAATCAACTCGTCTGTACATGCTTTACACACTTCAGCAACAGTAACATTCTGAACAGAAACCACCACTCAAACAACTCTACAGTCGTGGAAAAAGTTTTTGCACACGCTTAAAATGTTACAGTTTCCAACATTAGTATGAAATACTTACAGAAAATATTTTTTTACTTTCAAAAGACATGGCTACTTTGGACAAACAGATGCAATTTATTTTTAGTTTTTAAGAAATAATAATCATAATAATAATTTTATATATTATATACATATATATATATATATATATATATAATTTTATTTTGACCTGTCAGTCAAAGTGTTTTACAGGTTGTTGAAACAGACGATTTACATATGGAACACATAATAAAACAATGTAAAAGAAAGTAAAATATATTAAAAACAAAATAAGACACATTGATGCTAATGTACATTACATGTTAATGGTATTGTACATTAATGTATGTTTAAAAACACACAAAAATCTTATATGTTAAATGAGATGCTAAAAACATACGCAGATGTTGAAATCTGTTAAAAAGTAAATAAAAATGATGGTAAAAACACACACAGATGATTATATATGTTTAAAAATCTATATATTTAAGCACACATAGACATGAAGATGATTACAGGAATACAGAACAGAATGCAAATACATACAATCAAATATAGTCAGCACACACTAGAGACACATGGGGAACAGGATGGGACTTTGTGAAGTGATTCTGGTCAGATGACATAGAAATCTGGAGTCTGGAGGTAGACACAGATTGGATTTTTTTTTGGGGGGGGGGCGGGGGTGAAGTTGAGGAGAAACGGCAAAAGCAAAACATAGAAAAATAGATAAAATAGGGACAGCTCAGATTCACATCTGGTCTCCTCAAAGGACAGTAGGAAAAAAATAAAGGAAAAGATATAATAAAACTTTAATCTGACATTTTATAAACATCTATATAATCAGTGAATTAAATATACAATATGACAATACTTGATTTTCATAGAAAATTTGCAAAGTAGAGGACGATATTCTGATAAATAGAAGTAAATAATTTGAGAAAGGTTAAATAGAGAAGGAAAAAAAGGGAATTGCCACAGAAGTCCCTCTGGGTCTGTATGGGTTCACTAATGTCGAAATATTCATTCAACTTTAGCACATTTTTGGCTTGGATATATTGATCTGTTAAACATCCATTTTCCCTATTATTCATTTAAACACACACATGAAAACTGAAAACCTGCATCGTTATCCATGTTTTTCATTTTGGTTTTGGAAACAAACAATGAAGAAATGACCTGTTGTTTCATTTTCTTATTTTTGGTTTTATTTTGAAAAACGAATGATACACGGATTCTGCCCCCAGCCCGGACCCCCCCCCCCCCTGTATTTCACACTGTATCAGCTACAACACAGTAACGTTGTCTCGTGCATCCATGAAACTTTTGGAAACGTACTTCATGCTTATGAACTCATCTGCTTGGTGCAACTACAGAAGAACAGCTGTAGCAGCTTTGGTCAAAAGGAACTGAATGCATTTAATGTGAAGCTCAAAGGGAATGACTTAAAACATGAGGTAAAGTCTGCCCATTTGTGGTTTTCTCAAAGCACATCGAGCTGGAAAGTAAAGACAGGACTGGTCCTCTGACAAATCCAGTCCTGATGTGACTAAATAATGAAAAGCTGCTGTTGATAACTGCAGGTCATTTTACATCTGCC
This sequence comes from Siphamia tubifer, assembly GCA_020466265.1. Classification (NCBI taxonomy): domain Eukaryota; kingdom Metazoa; phylum Chordata; class Actinopteri; order Kurtiformes; family Apogonidae; genus Siphamia; species Siphamia tubifer. The sequence continues at coordinate 5,404,322 of CM035786.1, read as the reverse complement.
TCTGCATGGACTAAGTCACCCACCAACCCAAAGAATGTCATTTTGTACTTCTGTTGTAATGTGGTGGAAACGTTGTTAAAGTATTTGAAAAATGTTTGTGTTTTTATGTGTTTTAGTCGTTTTAATGGAAATCTGCTATCAGCTGTAAATAAAAGACAAAGGAATGTAAACTTACAATCCGGAGGACAGAAAAGTCTAAAACATTTAACGATGGAAAATTATATTGTATAGTGAGATTTCTTGTCTATTTTTCATGGTGAAAATAAAGTATTTATTTCAAGTGTGTGTGGTTTATTACCATGGGAATCATCCTGTACTACTACTATTTTTATTATTATTATTATTTAATGGAACATAGTAGTTTCATGCAAAAAATACACAATGGTACAGTAAATATTAAACTAACAAAACATTCAGTACAGTTTTGATTATTGCAAAGTAAATGTTGTCTCATTACATTCTGTTAAATGAACTAACCACATGTCAGTACACTTAAACCAGTGAAACTCTGACATCTTGTGACTCTTTCAGGAAACTACATCTGTGTAAATCAAGCCTTAAACCCTTTTCTCAGCAGAGCAAAAAAGTATCTACGGCCAGTGGTGTAATTCAGTTTTATTTATAAAACCCCAAATCACAACAATGTCGTCTCACAGGGCTTGACAAAAACACAATCAACCAGAGAAATAGATTTAAAAAAAAAAAAAAGGCCCAAGCATCCCCTGTCCTTAGACCCTCCTCGGTAAGAAAAAACTACAAAACCCAGTGGGAAAGAAGAAATCTTGGGGAAAAACACACTGAAGGACAGATCCATTCCCATGGACGGACAGGGGGGGGGGGGCATCCATCAGACAGGTGAGGGTGAGAGAGGAGGTCTGGGGTCACAGGTCAGCACAGGACACAAGTGAGTCACTGTTGTAATCCAGGGTATATGACAGGATACAGAGTACACCTGCTTATTTTTCAGTCAGTATTGGTTAAATCCCCCTGAAAGGTATGGAGGACCAACCCTGCCATACTGAAAAATACATATAGGAATACAAAAATAGGTAGATAAGTTTATTTCTGTACCATCTATTTATTCCTCATTTATATTTTTGCTGATTTTCATCCCTGCATTTATTTATGTGTTACATCTCCTTTGTCTCTTTTCTTATTTATTTCTATATTTTATTTTCATCTGACATCTTAATAATTTTGTAATAGTGAGCAAATACTACTGATGGATTTTTGGGTATAAACTAAAAAGATTAGTCTTATACAGTAAGAACAGTGGATTTTCCTCATGTTTCTGTGACTGGCTGTCTACAGGTCCTTGGCTCTGACTACTCTGTGCACACACTATGCAGATAATGAACACATGTCATGTAATTGGGATAGGACTGGATAAGCATTGCTTATTCGTATTCCATTTTTAACAGAAGCTCTTTGGTATATGAGTTTCTTTCTTACTCATTAGGACTATTTATGGATGTTCAAAACAGTGATAACTATACTTGTTTTGTGGCACACAATTGCCATATTATTTTCTTATGTACGGTTTATTTTATTTTATTCTAATTATTTCAGAATAAAGTTGTTTTTTTAAATGTCATAAGTAACGTTTATTTATTAAAGACCCCATGTCTATCCATCAATCACAAACAATTACACTGAAACTACTGTACAGTGCTATTTTCATCTGGACATAACACATGAGATAAGAGTCAACAATTAAGAGTGGTGTTTGATCGCATGCCTGTTGTGCTTTTATTTTATTTTTAATTTAACCTTTATTTAACCAGGCAAGTCATTAAGAACGGATTCTTATTTACAATGATGGCCTGCCAAGAGACCGAGTCACTTTAGGGGAAAGGGTAGAGGACTGCAAACTAAAAACAGATTTAAAAAATGTCACATAAAATTATGGTTAAAAAAACATGGAACAGACAAAAAACACTTCTAAAAGATCCAGTGACATAACACACAGTACAGCAACGTATAGCACTCATACTGGAGAGTGGGGTCTAGGGGGTCACATATACTGGGGGACAGGGGTTGAGGAGTTATTGTTAATAGAGTTACAGCCATCCTGTTTTAAATGTGGATCTGGGGACAAAATATTTAAGTTTGAGTCTTTATAAATTGCTGGACAGTTGTACGTTGTATTGTGCTGTGCTAGTTTTCACCAAAGGTGGCAGTGGTGACACATGTGAACAGACTGCTGCAGAAACACTTACGTTAGCATTCGCGGTGTTTGTTTACAGACTTATGATGCTGATGCAGCTGCACAAAACTGTTTTGTGTTACATGTGTGGGTAAAGAACAAAAACATTCTATAAATAATACTCTAATACCTTCATTTAAGCGCAGTGCTGTTTTATTTGTTGGGGTCTAATGTTGGAGTTATCCTGTTTGCTTTTAGAGTACGCTAACTGTTGCCTAGCTAGTTAACTGTCCCAATTATTAAACTACGACACACCTTTGTACGTTTACACGTCATCCTGGCATTCGGTGGAAATTATACGAGATTAAATCAATCGGTTATAAAAAATAAAAAAATAAAAAAACTTCTTATGCGGCTTTGTCGCTAGCATAACATTAGAGCCAGCGCTTACCGGAAGACACGAGTCAACGTGACATCTTACAGGAACTACGTCATCATGTCTTGTGCATAGAGCCTATTGGACGACAGCTCATCCGGATCGCTCCACCAATCACATGCGATGATATCATTACACGGAAGAACTCGCGCGAGGAGCTCGAGTCTGATTATCATTGCTTTTTATGTTGTCTGGTCAGTGGTCATTTGGACTATTTTGACTTGGAAGATGGACACTCGAGGGATAAGGAAAAGATGTCGGCGATATTGTGAACATTGTGACACTATGCTAAGTCATACTCAATATTATGTCCACAGAAAGCGTTATTTCAGGAGAGGAGTTTGGGAGAAAGAAATCAGATATACATCATCTGCCACCAGCATACAGCGCGAGGACCCCCCAGATACCAGTAACTTGACTGAAGTTGAAATAAGAGGGCATTCTTTGAAACCAGAAGTAGAACACGGTGAGCATCGCACTTTTAAGTGTCTGACTTGGCCATCTATGACAGTGTCTTGGTTTTCATGCTAGGCTATTGATGTACATGTAACTGCAGTGTAAACAGGCTACTGTTGTAACATTTCCAGTCAACGGGCTTTAGTTAATAACGGTTTAATCAACAATAGCCTTTACATATTGTTGCTGCAACATGTATGCTGTATCAACCCATTTTCAGCTGTATGTAGTCAGCAATATAATTCCAAGGGCAGAAAATGTATTCTTTTTGTCATGGTTTTAACGGCGGTTCTTTCAACCCATGGTACCATAAAATGTTTACAGTGTAATGTAGGTAATAATCAAAAGGCTTACGTTTCTGCACCGTTTTTGTTTTTTTAATAGACGAAACACATGACTTGGCTGAAGTTGGAGAAAGTAAAATGTACTCATTAGAACCTGTAATATCTGTAGATATATATTTATAACAATAACACAATGAACCAACTCCCTGGGTTTCTCTGTGTATCCAACTTTACTGTGTCTTTAAAAAAAATCTCGCCCAACATTGATTGGGAAAGATTATTGTACTCTGTGTCTGTCTGTCTGTCTATATGTCTGCAGAGACATATCATGCTATAATTCAATGAATACTTGAGATATCACCATTAAATTACATGGGCATATACATATAGATAATGCGCATCAGATCCAATGATCCATTTGAGTAAAGGTCAAAGGTCAAAATCATATTATTGGCTCTAATTCAAGAACGGGTTGTCATAAAATGTTGAGATTGGCACAGAATAGGGACAAGATTAGATATTCTCTGAATACTTGTTTTTTTTTGTATTGACATTGAATTTTGCAATTCAATGTCAATACAAAGCATGAGTGCACTTCAGATTATAACTCAGTACATCATACACTCATATATGAGTGTTAAAAGAACTGTACAATACATCTCATAAGACCAAAGAAACACAAAACAATGAATGAAAGACAAAGAAACAAACGTTCATCAACATAGCCAAGTTTCCACTTTCTTTGTACAAACACACCTACCACAGTAATCTCAATTCTACACTTATCCACTTTTTTAAAGATACAATTGCAGAACATTTTTAAGAGCAAATGCTTTCATTTTGTTAAGTGAATTCCAGTAGGTGTTAAACTCTATTTTTTTACATATATTATAAAGTGAGGGAACATTTTTAGGTATCTACTTTTATGTATAAAGTATTTACCTAAAATTATCACAACATTCACCATGTAATTCTCTTCTGAGTTTCCCCTTGTGGTGCCAAAAATAATTTCTTCGGTTGTAAGTCTAGGCCCAGAAATTGCCAACCAGATCTTCCAGTCACAGCTTTGTGTTACCAGACAGTCACTAAAATTTTATTCTATTTCTTTCTTACAGAACACACATAGTTCTGCGTCTATATTAAACCTGTGGTGTAGCAATTCTTTTGATGGATAAACATAATTAATAGTTTTAAAATGCACCTCTTTTGCTTATGGTAGAATTGGGAACTTCAAATATTTAGACTTGAGTAAAACTAACTGACTTTCAGTAAAGGAAGTTATATTTCTTAGTGGTCTCACTGGGTGAAACTCTTTTCGGAAACATTCTCTTAGAAACTTGTTTATAGTTTGTAATAGTTGCACAGCTTTCACAATTAAACCTGGCATTATGGGATGTAAACTGTCCTATTTCAAATGGTTTTGAATAGTTTTAATCAAACATTCAGGGATAGCTTTAGTGACATTGTTAAATTGACATTTTGGAGGAGAAAACCTATACTTAACACAAAATTAATTCTAGGAAAAAGTGTTCCCTTTAACATCTAAAACATCCAGTATGGACATTATATTCTTTTCTTTCCATCCTTTTATATACAAAGATTTACGACTCAATGTAACATACATATTGTTCCAAAAAGGGGAAGAATAGGGTGTGAAGTTGTTTGTATATAAGTTTCCAGTACATCAGAACTTGCTGGTGATACTTTACTGCCCGTCTGTTTCACTTCACTCGCGTAAACTTCTGTATACGTCTTCTTAAATAGAGAAGCACATCTCATGTCTAGATAACATTACCAGGATATTCATAATAACACAACTTTCATCCATTACAGAACCAGAAATAGATTTGCTGTTGGAATACACGGCTGAAACCTCAGACGACGGTGAGCATCACAGTTTAACGAACAGCTGTAGGCTACTTATTCTGTCTGTATTTGTTAATGTCTATTCTCAAACTGATGTCTAAAGCATACCTGCCAACATTTGACTAGCAGAATCTGGGAGATTTTTCCAGCGGCGGTGGGTGTTGTTTTTATGATGATAAATGATGGTAAAGTGGTATGTCATTAGTTTCCAGTGCATGATTTAATACTCGAAGACTGTATTTATCCAGAAATAGAATTTTATTTTTCAATGGATGGCATGTATTTTTAAATTCACATTAACTTTATATCAATTTATTCTTTATCTCATACACACACACACACACACACACACACACACACACACACACACACACACACACACACACAGTGACAGATATATCCCCTGGTTTGATTTAATTTGACTGAGAATCTTTAAACATATTAATGTTTTGTGCTTTCTTACATTAAACCTGAGCTGCTATTGTTGGCCTGTATGTGTGATACTGTCCTGGGGGGGAAGTTTCAACCTGCTCACAGATCAACTACACATCTATGAGTTGTCAGATAGTCAACAAATGACGTGTATATGTTCCATATATGATCTCTGGCAACTGGAGAACATCAGCCAAATGATTTGTCTTCACATTTTGTTTTTGGCGTTCAGACCTAATAAATTATGGGAGGGGGCAGACGATGGGTCTGAAATACGGGAGAGTCCCAGGAAAAAAAGTCTATGCCAGGGGTGTCCAATCGTGGTCCTAGAGGGCCGCTGTCCTGCTTATTTTAGATGTTTCCCTCTTTCAGCACACCTGATGGTCATTATCAGTCTTCTGCGTAGCTGGATGACAGGCTGATCATCTGAATCAGGTGTGTTAGATGAGGGATACATCTAAACCATACAGGATAGCGGCCGTTGAGAACCAGGATTGGACACCCCTGGTCTATGCTATGAGATCTACAACAGTCATTGAAAGTGAATGCACAGAAATACCAAGATAATTATGTGTGATTTACATTGTGTGTGCCTGGACCAGAATGGATGTCAGTTTGAGAATAGGTGGTGACAAAACAATAAAATTATGTTTTTAAATTATATTACATGTTGAAAATGAAGTTAATTTTAATATGCACCACACACATATATACACCTTTTACAAATTGTGCATCACTCAAATTGTTTTGTTTTTTTTCCAGACGACCAAAACCTGTTCCTGGAGTCGAGCGATGGAGAGTCTGAGCAAGATGAAGCAGACGTGTGTTATGTGGTAAGCATGATATTACTTAATTTTGCAGTACTACTGCTATAATGGTATTTTCAGTATACTCTTAAGGAAGGATAAAACAGCTGTGATTATGCATTTTAAAATTTCCTGTCTTTTTTTATCAAGCTCATTGCTGGAAAGACCTCCCATTATAATGTAGTTTTAACATATTTTCACATTTATGGACATAGTAACGATTGTCTTGTCCATCTGAAATGGCTACATTCATACATGGAGTATGATTCTTTCAGATGTTGAGGATAGGCATTGTAAATATGAATGTTTCTTATATTGCCATAGGATGACTATGAGGATGAAGAGGGACGAAGTCTTTCTGATGACCAGAGTGAACCCGGTCCTCACATGCAAGATGGAGGTGATCAGTCCAACAGTGAAAAACCAGAGGATTTGATGATGAAAGTTCTCGCCTTCATGCTTTTAACATGGCAGTCAACCTTCAAGATCTCTGACAATGCAATGGCATCACTTCTTCTGTGCATCAAACACTTCATGTGGATTATTGGAAATGTTCTATGCGCTCAGTCTCTTGTTGCTTTTGCAGACAATATTCCAAAGACTTTATTCTCCTTAAGGAAATGGACTGGCATCCTCTGTGACAACTTCTTACAATTTGTTGTCTGCCCAAAATGTACGAGTATATACCCGTTTGCAGACACCTATGAAACCAGACGAGATGGGACAAAGGTTTGCAAGACTTGTGATCACAAACAGTTCGACAGTCTCCCACATCAGAGATCTGCATTAGGAAAGAAATGTGGCTCTACCTTGTTACGAAAGACACTGCCTTCCAGTGGTAAAGAGTATGTCCGTCCAATACATTCTTACTGTTTCAAGGGTGTTATACAGTCTCTGGGAGGACTTATTAAAAGACCTGGATTTGTAGAGAAATGTGAAGCATGGCGAAAGCGAAAAATACCTGAGGGCGTGCTAGCAGACGTTTACGATGGACATGTGTGGCAGGACTATCAGTATGTGAATGGAGAGCCTTTTTTAGCAGAGCCAAATAATTTAGCCTTGATGCTGAATGTGGACTGGTTCCAACCTTTCAAAGATGCACCTTATTCAGTTGGAGCCCTCTACTTGGTCATTTTGAATCTACCTCGAGAGGACCGCTTCAAGGAAGAAAATATGATTCTCGTTGGGTTAATACCTGGACCAAAAGAGCCATCACTGAACATCAATGCTTTCTTACAACCCTTAGTAGAAGAGCTTCGGGCACTTTGGGATGGCGTAATATTGGAAGACGTCTCCGTCTTAGGACATCAGGTCTATCGCGCAGCTGTGCTTTGTCTTTCATCAGACATTTCTGCAACTCAAAAATGTGGAGGCTTTGTTGGACATGGAGCATACAGAGGTAATATAATCAAACAGGTATTCTTTTTGTACATGATAAACCTATATCTATAATGCAACAAAACTGTCTGTAGTGTGTCCTGTTTGTCTGTGGAATACCTAACACGTGCACAACTCCACCAAATAATCCAAAATTTAGAGGGTGACTGTCCAGTACTGTGGTGGATTGCAGTGCAAAGTTTCACACTATTACGACAAACAACAACAAAGATAATTTAATTTCATTGCTCTTTCTAACTTTGCCACTCTGAGCATTGTCGTGCACATTGCCTAAGTCCCGCCCCCTGATTTGGCTCCAGCTGCGCCGTATTGCATTACTCATGACTCTCACCAGGTCTCTATAGCCGCAATTCCATTACAGTTTTTCGCAAAACAATAGCGATATTCCTAAAATTCTGACAAAGTACATTTGCTTTTTGAACATGTTTCCATTGATGTTTGTTCTAGGCAGGGGCGTCATAATTCTCGTGAAACATCCTGTGAGATTTCACTGCTGTCATCTTCAGAGCTTCAGATTGACCATCACCCTGACAATTCAATTCAATTCAATTTTATTTATAAAGCCCTAAATCACAACAAAGTCATCTCAGAGGGCTTTACAAAAACACAATCAACTACAGAAATACATGAAAAGTCCCAAGCTTCCCCTGTCCTTAGACCCTCCCCCTGTCCTTAGACCCTCCTTCTCGGCAAGAAAAAACTTCCAAACCCAGTGGGAAAAAGAAGAAATCTTGAGGAGAACCACATTGAAGGACAGATCCACTCCCATGGACGGACAGGCTATAGATGAACGTCCATGTATAAATGCAGGAAGGGGGGCTGGTCCAGACAGGCAGGGTCGGTGGTCCGGGGTCACAGGTCGGCACAGGCGAGAAACTGCAGATCCTGTCGTCCATGGCTCCCGTGCAGACACTGTCAGGAGAGCCACCACTCCCCCCAGGGGGGGAGGGGGGAAAGGGGACACCAGGTGACTAGTCATGAACAGACTTGGTATGAAAGATAGGTTATAAAAATGACAGAAACAGGTGTGAGAGAGAGAAAGAGAAGAAAGAACTCGCTGACAGCATTAGCATGAATGAATTGGCTAATTCTCTGGTCAGTAAAAGTCCCTGGCGAACTCTTTAAAGGCACTGACATGTCAAACAAACCAGCTGGTTAACTTTATTAGGGTCTGTACATGTGGTCCCTACATTGTCAGGTCGAAATATTAAGTGTAAATATGCTCAACACTTAACAACAACAACATATTATATTTATGTAGTACTTTTTACACTGTGCTTGCACTTTACACTTTACAGAACAGAGAATATATGTCTGTAAAAAAAAAAACCAACAGATAATAAAATTAAACCTTCACTGTATCTGGTGTAGGAATCACCCTTATCACCACTCCAGCCATGGTTCTCGTGTCCCAGCAGCCAATGTGTGGTCTAGGTGTACTATGTCTATGGTTGTTATGGTTACTGCAACTGTGGCTTCCATTTTCACTCTGAGAGAAGTGATCATGTGCCAATGTGACATATAATTACAGAAAAAATGTTTCCATTGTGCTTTTGTTTGCGCACATTTTTGTCATTGTTGCGGCCACAGCAAGTCCGGTTGTTACCGATGCGATTATTACGGCACATTTACACAAATTAAATAAGGTCCATAATTTATTGAACAGGTGGAACGTCTAGTGGAATGTTCAACTGAACATTGCACCAATCTTAATGACTGTAGCTACATTACTATCTAGTTCATCCACCGTTCAGTTTTATCACTTCACTTTTAGATCCTTTTCATTTTTTGTTTGTTTGTTGTTAGCTGTAGTTTAGTAGGCGGAGCCACATTGCCCAGTTTCCTGCTTTTCATGCATTCAAGTCTGAAAGTAGACAGTGACATTTGAGTGTGGGAAGAGTGACTGGCGGCTCACTTCACTGCCATCATAATATATCTGGCTGGGCGTTGATTGATGTCGCCTGCATTAGCATTAGCATTAGCATGACACAAACTACTACAGTGGTAGACTGTCTGCCCCACCTGAAACTGAGTTGTACTAATTCCCCCAGCAGTAACAACTGACACCATTCGCATTATCATACTCACAGATTTCAGTACACACTTCCAAAACAGCCCCAACTAATTATTATAGTCTTTGTTTCCGCTCTTCTCAACTCATTTTATCCACTTCCACAACACATTAGTAGCAAACAATCTTACATTTTCTACGGGCTCTGCTCTAGTATATATTCATGATGGAATCAGTAAAATCAACATGTAAATGCTTACATTGTTTGTTTCTGTCATGAATGGACATGTAACTTATCACATTCAACTTATATTTGCAGAATGCCACAAGTGTTTGAAGACATTCAGCAAGAAAAAATTTGGGGAAAAAATGGACTACTCGGGATTTGACCGGTCTTCATGGGAGCCACGTACATCACAGGAACACAAACACTATGCTGGATTATCCAAACGGGCAAACAGTAAGGCAGCTCAGAAAACAATTGAACGTGTGTATGGTGCTAGATGGTCTGAACTTTTCCACTTGAGTTACTACGATGCCATTCGATTTGTCGTCATAGACCCAGTGCATAACCTTCTCCTTGGTACAGCAAAACATGTATTCACACTGTGGACAGAACTAGGCATTTTAACGACAAAAGGCCTGGAGGAACTTCAAGCTAGAGTTGAAAATGTCAAAGTCCCTCATCAGGTTGGAAGAATTCCCTTACAAACTTCATCTGGCTTTGTAGGATTTAATGCTGATCAATGGAAGGACTGGACAACCATTTACTCACTGTTTTGTCTGAAGGGGGTTATCAATAACAGACATTATGACATGTGGTTTGACTTTGTGCAGGCTTGCGTCATACTTTGTTCCAGAGTCGTATCCATGGATAAACTTGAAGTAGCAGACGGATACCTGCAAACATTTCTCTTAAAATTTGTGAATCTGTTTGGCCCATTGCACTGCACCCCAAACATGCATCTACATCTTCATTTGAAAGAGTGTATGTTGGATTACGGACCAGTTTATGCTTTTCGGAATTTTTCATTTCAACGCTTTAATGGAATGCTGGGAAATTTTAATAACAACAATGGGACAATAGAAGTCCAAATTATGAGGCAGTTTCAACAGAGCCAACAGCTGAATATGCCATGGACATGTGACTATGGTTCTGAGTTTGGTCATATTTTAGAAAGAGAGGCGGCTGGGACTTTGTCAAGCAATGATGCGACTGATGTGCTTTATCTGCAGCACAGTATTTTAATTTCAGCAGAAAGACTTCTTTTTGAAAACTGTGTAGGCCAAGTGGTACCTGCATCTCCATTGCACCAGATAATCCTGGATGAGACTGACAGACATGCAATGTTGACAATGTATCAGCAAATGTACCCTGGTGTCACTCGTGTTGATTGCTGTGCCTCCATATGCAAACGTGTTACACACCTGGATGTAACTTATGCAATCGATGGGTCTAGAACAGAGAGGTCAGCGTATGTATGTGCTAAGTGGTGTGGAAATACTAACAGTTTGGAGGAGCCCATACTTGATCCTCTAGCAGAGCCACGCCCTGCCATCATAAAGCAGTTCATAGTTGTTAATGTTCTATCAAATGACACTGCATTCAAACATGTTATTGCACAGGTTTCATGGCTTCATCCCCACCCAGACAGACATTTTTATGGGAAGCCAATAGAGGTCTGGAGCTTGCAGGGAACATACACATCATACCCAGCATCATTTCTGCCTGTTGAGCGCATTGCTGGAAGATGTGTGGCTAACACATCCACTGTGCACTTAAGCAAGACTACAGAAAAGGTCACTGTAGTAATGCCACTATGCTCAGCAGTTGAACTTTAGGAGTATGATGTTTAAGCTGCTGTTTAATAAAGTTATTGAAATTAATTGTTTTGTGTGTTCTTTTATTGTCAACACTAGATTTGAAGGTGTCGAGGCCTATATGAAGAGGTCACCTGGAACTGAGTTTACTTCTATTAACCCCTATTTCTATTCTAATTGGTGATAAATGTTTAATTGACATCAGTGATGACCCTCAACATTTATACATTTTCTCTTTTATTACATTCTTATTTACAGGATCCTCGTGGACAAGCATATTGATGTTTTTTTTTTTAATTTAAAATAATCCAATGCCATTTATATTATTTTAAATAATCCATTCCACTTGATTGCTAAGAGAAAATACAGTCTTTCACTGAATCCACTCCGTGTTTTCTGGACAACCTATAACTACCGTAGCACGAGGTGAAGAATTCTCAGGCAGGAGCAGCTGTTAGCTGTTCTTTACCCTTCAATATTAACATTATACCTGCCAGCATTTATGTGGCAGAATTCGGGAGATTTTTGCAGGAATGGTGGGTGTTTTTCAGGAGGTACAAGTGAGTAAATGTTTTTATGATGGTTAAGTTAATTTTCAATGGATGACATGTATTGTTACATTCACATTAACTTTATTAATTTATTCTTTAATCACACACACACTTCCAAAAGTGAGCATTCTCTTGTTCCTGCTTTTACTTCTCCCTTTCTTGGCTGCTGACGGTGTTGGCACGAAAGCATAACGAATAAAAAGTATTATTGACAAATTAAATAGCTAAATCCTCTTTAGCTAGCTAGCTAATCTGTTAGCCGACCAGTCAGTGACGCTGTGTGAGTCATTTGATTTGGGCGACCAATGAAATTAGTTTGGGGCGTGGTTTATGTAAATCAATCCGCCGCCATTCTGGGGGGAAATCTCTGCGCCCCCTCCTTTTTGTAATTTCTCCCGTAATTTATTAGGTCTTCACGTCAAAAACAAAATGTGCAGACATATCATTTGGCTAATGTTCTCCATTTGCCTGACATCATATATGGAACATATACACGTCATTTGTTGACTATCTGACACAACTCCTAGATGCGTAGTTGATTTGTGCGCAGGTTGAAACTTCCCTCTGGCGGGAGATGGGTCTGAAGTACGAAAAAAAAAAAAGAACGGGATTGTTGACAGCTATGATTAACACTAGGCCAATTTATATTCACGTTCAACTAAGCAATAAGAAATTAGAAGTAAGATCATGGATTATTTTCAATATTTGCTCCTTCCCCATAAAAAATGGACATCAGAAAAATCATGACAAAGAAGCGGAAAGTAAATCCAGATGTCCCCACAAGACAGGTGTTTTATAATGAAAACATTAGTTTATGTGTTTCAGTTGTTCATAGAAGAAAATCAATGTTCAATGAATCCCTCATGATCCATTTTGACAACAGATTGATAGTGAGTCAAATCCGGAGACAGAGGGACAGTGGACAGACTTGTGTTACATGGAGACAGAGGGACAGTGGACAGACTTGTGTTACATGGAGACAGAGGGACAGTGGACAGACTTGTGTTACATGGAGACGGAGGGACAGTGGACAGACTTGTGTTACATGGAGACAGAGGGACAGTAGACAGACTTGTGTTACATGGAGACAGAGGGACAGTGGACAGACTTGTTACAGAGGTGAGTGATTAACAGTGCTGGGCAGTTATTTACAGACACTACCTTAGGCTGTGTTTGTTTCCTTCACTCAAGTCTAACTTTTTTTGTGAATGAGGCATTGGTAAAAATGAAGCACACCAAATGTCATACTTTTTCTTTAATTAAGTCCTCGGGGGTGCTGTTTTGAATTTAAGATTCCATGTTTTTGCAGTAAATGTGTGTGTATTTCACTTAATCAGTAGCTGATGATGATGATGATGATGCACAAAATGGTTCTTTAGGAAATTTAAGGTAAATTAAAATAATTTTTAGGGGCATTTTAAGAAGAAAGGTCAGACTAGTGACTTTTACAGTAATTCTTCATTTACATTGCGGTAAATGGAGAATAAATTTGAAAATGATCTAGAATCTGGGATCTCTTCCAGATCATCACCAAAATCTAATTATTTGTTCCTTGGGACACCCCCAACATGTCATGACATTTTCATCAAGATCTGTCCATAAGTTTCTGAGTTATCTTACTAACTATCAGATAGACAAACAAACCCCAGCAAAAACAACCCCCCCCCCCCAAATCTTACTAAACTTCATGACACCCACACTTCCCCCACCTCCTACAATGCCGTTTCTAACAGATCCAGGTTGGGTTGAGACTGTCTTTTGCTGAATGTGAACTTGTTGCTCCATCGTGATTGTTATTTTTAATTATTATTTCATTATTATTTTACTTGCTGATCTTTTATACTTGCACTTACATTGACACTGCTGACTCTTACACTGTTCTTAAATTATCCTTCAGGATAATTGAATTGAATATAAAAGCTGGATTATAGTCACTGTAAATGTTGGAACCTCCAAACCCATAAATGTGTTTTTCTCTGGGTGTGTTGTCATGTTGCAGCCACTGTGAGGCGTGACGGCTCCACTCATGGGGTTGGATGTTTGTGTTTATTACAGTGACGTCAGTCCAGCTGTAACCTCAGAGGCCCTCTGTGCTCCGTCTCTGCTGTTTGCCATAGAAGGACATGATGGGGCCAAGTATTGATGACTTTGGCAAAAGAGGTTCGAAAACACAGAGGTATGACATCATGGCAGGTTTGGAGATGAGGAACTGTAACACAGAGGCGGAGAAGTTGTGTTTAAGTTATGGACTCTCCTGAAAATACTGTGTAACCCACTGTCACATCTATGGCAGGTTCCTATATTTAACTGTCCTTAACCCATAAATACACAAACATCCACAATCAACCAAAACAATCTACTGATTAAATCTGTTTTAATACATGTTAATCCATTAATTCTATCAATATATGTAAATATTTGAGGTAAAATAAAATTTTTGATCTTTTTGTGGTGATCATTTATGACGCATTTGGACGTTCAGAGGCTCCGTAGTTGCCATGGAAACACTGTCACCTTCTACAGAACTGATTCACCAGTAAAACACATGGAGCTGGATACATGACAGTGGTTCCAGATGAGTGTTTAATGTTCAGTTAATGATGCAGTGTTCCCATGCATCCTTGAAATCCTTGAAAGTTTGTGAATGTGAAAAAATGAGTTTAAGGCTCTGGAAAGTTTTTGAAAACGGGTATAAAAAGTCATTGAAAGTCGTTTTCAATTTTGGGGGGAATAAGAAATTTCACACAATGGCCGCTCTTCACAGTCCACAATTTTGAAATCCCAGCAGGGCAGGGTTTACACTGGCTTTTAATTTACAAAATTCATTGGTTCACCACTCGGTGTTGCACTTCCTGTACGTAGGTAACGCTGCTGTACGTGGGTAACGTAGAACAAAGAGACACGATGGTCAACAATTGAGTGATGGCATCCTCTGGGTTCTCAAGTGGATGCCTTCCTTCCTCGGTGTTTCGCTGATAGGCCCACCGCACCTCCAGGGGGTTCAGCTGTGAACGCTAGCGTCCCATGTTCACTTCCATCAGCCATCACACACTAGGGGGCCCAGGTCAGGTCCTTCCTCCTAGACCACAGCCTCTGGCTCTTCTCAGCAGCACTGGAAAGGTTTCTGATTGCTTCCTTCATACTTCCTAGCTGTTGAGATGGCTATGAATCCTCTGCAGCCTACTTCCACCGGGCAGATCTTCACCTTCCAGCCCTTCTCACCTGTGGAACAAACTACCTGAACACCTGAGGTCTGAGAAAAACTGTCAGTTCAGCTTTTACTTAAATTCTTATTGTTTTTATGTCTCTTATTTTAATTGTCTCTTAATGGATTTTAATCATTTTAATTTTCTTATGTTTTATGTAAAGTACCTTGAATTGTCCTGTACAACAAAAGGTTGGTCTGTTCTGGTCACAGGTCAGCTTATGTGATTTCTGGTGGGAAGCAAACATTTTCTGTCCAGGTCTGCCAGCATTTTCCAGTCCCGTGCTCTGCCCAGCTGCCCTATGTTCACCATTCTGGTATATAAAATATATCTTATACTATCTTAGAATATACAGCAAATCTAAACTTTTTTTGGCTACGTTTAAGTGATGTTTTTAATTCAGGATTATTCATTCTAAAAAAAAAAAAATCACAATTAAAGCTATTTCCTTCATGTTTACGTGGGAATGTTAATGTCAAATAAAGGTTTCCATGGGAAACGGGTGTATTCCACTCTAGTTAATTCACCTTTAAGTGCTGGGGATACGGAGGGTTCTGATTGGACAGAACAGCCGCTTAAAGTCTGGTGGTCTAGAAGAAAAACACTCACGTCCACTTCCTGTTTTGCTTTCATTTCAACCAGCAACATGTTAGACCAGATACTACATGTGATTTTTGCATTTGTTTTTGTACTAATTATGAAGCAGCAGCAGCTCGACTGAATCAACATACGAATAGTAAAGCAGCACAAATATGCGTCAACAATGCAAAATATGTGGGTCACTGTGACAAGACCAGCAGCATGTGCAGAAAGACAGTTTACATGTCAGAGGAATTATCAAATTAAGAGTGGAATAAACCACTGACTTTATTCAGAATTAAGTTTAGTTCAGAGTACTAGTCATGTTCAACTGGAATTAGGTGTTTACATGATTCATCTGAAAGAGGAATTAAACTATTCTGAATTAAACAGGAATAAAAACTCATGTAAACAAGCCCATTGTCATTATTATAGAGCCCCCAAAACTTCACTAATCATTTTTCAAGGGAGCTCATGTTTCTATGGCTCCCCTAGACCCCCCCTAGACCCCCTGTTGTTCACACCCTGGATACCCGGTTCAGTCCAGTCTGGATCTCCCAGAGGCCCCGGCAGCAGATCTCAGCAGCACTTTCTTCCGGTTTTTACAAAGCAGCAGCTTAACGAAGGGTCATGAGATAAAGTGACTGCAGGAGAAATGCTGCACATGTGAAAGGTCTTAGGTGCTCTGCTGATCCTCCAACTGTGACAAATTAGCATCAGCAAGTACACATTCAATTTAACGCAGTATGAAAAGGTCAGTAATCTTAGACAACTACAGCACTGACACCAATGAATTATACAAGAAGGCACTCTTCGTCAAATGATTGTATGTTTTCAGTTAATTGGAATTCAATGAACTTAATGAGCTGACTCGGTGTTAGAAATCCTCACAGGTTAGCAAACTAAAGTATTTGTGAAATGCAGTAATCATGTACCTAAGACTGTTTAAGCTACTCCTGGCACAAGTACTACTGAAAATATACACAACCCTTGAGGTTAAGACTAAAATCTGTCTGTGAATGAATGACTTGGTCCTCTACCAACACAACCAGGGGGGTACCATGGGCTTCTGCACTGGTACTATTTCTGTAAATGTTGCCAAACCTGGTCAGAAGAAGAGTGAAAACATCATCTCCATTAACGAATTTTAAAGAATGAACAGGCGGTAGATAAGACAGTGGAAAAAGTCTTGTCTATATAGACCCTAGGATACCTAACACACGCTGCCATTGTTGTGTAGGTGAAAAGACTACACTGCTGTCGCTTCTGCTTTACGTCACACCAGCCACAACACCGCCCAGTCACGGGGTAGTCCCACCCTGCCACATGGATGGGCTCCTTCGTTTTGAAGTAAAATCGATCCTCATGGTACTCAGATGGTTTTGTGAACGTAGCGAAAAGCAGCTAGTCATTTTTGTACCCTCCAAAAACAGCTGGAAACAAAGCAATCTGGACGTTTTTTTTTTTAAACAGAACCAACACACAATGCATTCAATAACAATGAAGAACACAACAATATTAATGAAATAATGTTGGATTGACTCCTTTAACCAAAGGGTTGGTGGTGCAAATCCCACTCTGTTGTCCTTTAATGAGACACTTCACCCTCCTTGTCTCCAGAGTCACTTACACTGGTGTATGGATGTTTGGTGGTGGTCGGAGGAACCGTAGGCACAAAATGGCTGCCACACTTGTCAGTCTGCCCCAGGTCAACTGTGGCTACATATGTAGTTTACCACCACCAGAGGGAGCATGTGCGAGTGACTGAATAATGGATCAATTATTAAAAGTGCTTTCAAAAGCGCTATAGAAATGTAATCCATTGTTATTATAAATGTATGTATGAATGCACAAGAATATTTAATTCTTTTAATTATTAACTCAGACATCTGTCCTTAATCCTTCTTCGTTGTCTGTTCTTGGTTCAATGATCTGAAAATGTTTTGGCCTGAACAAACATTTCCACAGAAGGCATCCTCTTCTTCCAGGAAATATTTGTCTGTATGACTACTTTCTTCAAAAACAAACCTGCTTGTCTTTGCTGATTTATTTCGCAGCTGGATGCTGATGTCATCTGGAAGTGATTGAGTGACCTGTGTGTTGTGGAGGTAAAGAGGCAGGAGGTGGAAACAGGAGAACACAACATCAGAGGCAAACGTCCACAAGATGAATAGAAGGTTCTGTTCCACAGCTGTTGTCTGGTGACGGAGAGGTTTCTGCTCAATCGACTGCGCACTCACTACCTCAGTTTAGCACCATTTAGGGTTTTTTTTCCTCCTTCTTTTAACTTAAATACACATCTGCGGCCATTACAACCATTTCCAAAATACTTTCTGTGCCAAAAAAAATTTTGTTAAACTGATGTAAACGCAGCCATATCAACACAACGTTAACCCATAATGACCCAGTGCTACTTTTGTGGCAGTTCCCAAATAATTTTCCTCTATTTTTAACCTTTCCTAATAGATTTATCACAAATCATTGTTGTATTATGCTCTGTATTTTGCATTTTTAAGTATAAATCAGGTATTTTCCCTATATTTAATGCACTCGTCATAGAAATATTCATAAAAGCTCAGATTAAAGTTAAAGGAAAAACGGTTATCACTGATCCAACTTTTCCTGGCGAATCAGTGTTGTAGATGAGTGTTTCCATGGTAACCACGGAGCCTCTGAACGTCCAAATGGGTCATATCTGATGACCATGAAAAGATGAAAACTGTATTTTACACCAATTACTTACATGTATTGATAGAATTAGTGGATTAACAGGTAATAAACAGTTTAGATCAGTAGATTATTTTTGGTTCGTGGATGTTTGGATTTTTATGGTTTAATTCTATACAACAAAGCAGTTGTCAGCAACTGGCACTTTGCTATAAGCCCTTCTTTTATATCGACGACTGTCCATTCCAATGTTAACTACTATAACTAAACATGGGAAGTCTGATTAACTTTACTTTCACTGGTTCCATTAGCAGATTTTTTGTTTATTCCCTTGTGCGGTCCTTCGGGTCACAGTGACCCGGTGGCTAAAAAATGTACCTTTTTATACGTACTGTATGGTGCCATTACTTACTACTGAAAACAGTAAAATATCCTTGGGGGGTGGGGTGATGAGTACTGAACTTTGGAATCTGGCTCTTTAAGACCCAATTGTAGGACACAGCCAGTGTGCCATTTATGAAGGACCGCACGAGGGTTCATTGATTTTTTTTCTTTATATATATATATATAATTTTTTTTTTTTTTGCTAATTCAAGAAAAAAAACTGTCAATGGAAAAAGTGAAGATTATCTTGGTATGATTTTTTTTAAATCAGATTTTCCAGGTCTACTGTCTATAAATCAGTTCTTTTAGCCAGTTCACTGAATATATTTAAAATCAAATTAAATTTGTTTTTATTTTCATCAGCCTTTGAAAAGAGATAAAAATGGGGTCACAATTCAGAAACCAGGAATGTGCACTGTTTTTATTTTATAGAACTATAATTTTATAATTGATGTATAATCACTATTGCATTTTTATTTCGCCCTTGTTTTATGCAAATCCGTGCAAATTTTATTTTATTTCTTGCACTCTTTATTTTATTGAAATCTTATTATTTCTGTATAATCAGTTCTTTATTTCATTTTATTTCTTGTACTTTTATGATTTTGTGTGTCATCAAATCTAATGTGTGTTGAGATATTTTGACTAGAAATGAGAAAAATACATTTGGTAAGATTTAGATTTTTTTCCCCAGTATAATAGTTAATCTAAATTCGATATTATTTTTATTGCAGTACACAAAATCAGCCTGAACTGTGAGTGAACATGCAGCTCATCTAAAGTTGTCAGGTCATTTATTCATTGTCATCGTTGTTTCGCCATCGCTGACCTGTGGGAGTGTGTGCGTTTGTCTGCTGATATCACTGCTCATGCTCCAGCTCTTGCCATAAACCCTGTTAATGGGGAATCAGGGGAAAGATTTAGCAGCTTGACATTGTAAATCCCTCATTGATCTCCTGGTATTAATTCATGCAGCAATCATGAAGGTCTTTGGCTACTGATGTTTATCCACATTGGCTTTGAAGGCCTTACATTTGGGGTAAAGGTCGGATTGCAGGAAAGTTCACGACAAACTCTGCAACCACAAAAGAGAAGAGGAAAATCCGCCTTTGCCAGTTTGGAGCCGTGCATGCTTTTTGTAAACAGAGGGTGGTAAGAGGGGGGGGTTTAACCCATAAAGACCCAAACATCCACCGTCCACCAAAGGCATCTTCTGATGTAAAGTGTTGATCCACTAATCCTATTGGTCCATGTTAGTAATTGGTGTAAAATGCAGTTTGTCGTCTGTTCACGGTCATCAGACATGACCCATGTGGACGTTCAGAGGCTGCACTGTTACTGTGGAAACAGTCACCACAATCAGCTTTATTGGCCAAGAATGTGAACCAACACTTACAAGGAATTTGACTTTTGTTTTTTCTTAGCTCATGTCCCACGATTTCAACATAATTCACTGAACCCTCCTATTGTTCTCATATTCTCTATACAGCCCGTGTCCTCTGGGTCAATGTGACCCACTGCCACTAAACCCCCAATAATATGTAGGAACACCTCATGCTTGAAGAAACAACTTGTCATTCACCACAAATTGGTGAATGACAAGGAAGGGGGCCGAGGACTAGTAAGTGTCAGAATTACTGTCCAGGAGGAAACGGCGAACCTCCAGGAATACATCAAGAAAATGGCCCCCAATGACCAACTGCTAAGTGAATGCCTCAGGCAACAAAAGCCCAGTAAGGTTGAAGAACCAGAGGGGCTATCATGGAGGGACAAACCCTTGCATGGCGTGTACCATCGACAAATTGAGGAAGTGGCTGATATGGAAAAGACATACCAGTGGCTGGAAAAGGCTGGACTAAAGGACAGCACAGAGGCGCTACTCATGGCTGCACAAGAACAAGCCCTGAACACCAGAGCAATAGAGGCCGGGGTCTACCACATCAGACAGGACCCCAGGTGTAGGCTGTGTGGAGAAGCCCCTGAAACAGTCCAGCACATCACAGCAGGGTGTAAGATGCTGGCAGGCAAGGCATACATGGAGAGGCATAACCAGGTAGAGGGCATACTGTACAGGAACATCTGTAAAGAGTATGGACTGGAGGTCCCAGGGTCAAGATGGGAGAACCCCCCAAAGGTGACAGAGAACAAACAGGCCAAGATCCTGTGGGACTTCCAGATCCAGACTGACAAGATGGTGATGGCCAATCAACCTGACATAGTGGTGGTGGATAAACATGAGAAGACAGTGGTGGTGATAGATGTAGCAGTCCCCAGTGATAGCAACATGAGAAAGAAAGAACATGAGAAGAGAAGAGAAATACCAAGGGCTGAAAGAGGAGTTAGAGAAAATGTGGAGTGTGAAGGCAACAGTGGTACCAGTAGTGATGGGGGCACTAGGGGCAGTGACCCCCAAGCTGGGAGAATGTCTCCAGCAGATACCAGGAACAACATCAGAGATCTCTGTACAAAAGAGAACATTGTTAGGAACAGCTAAGATCCTGCGCAGAACCCTCAGGCTCCCAGACCTCTGGTAGAGGACCCGAGTCTGAAGGAGACACCGCCCACGTGGGGCGAGAGGAACATTTTTTATGGTAAGAGTGTGTATAGTTAATCTTGTACATAATTGAGAATTGCACATGGTTAGGCTTATATTGCAATGAAGGGAAACAGAGAGCATTGATCTCAAACCTAGTTAAATAAATAAATGAAACTGATTCACAAGTAAAACGCATGGAGTTGGATCAAAGTCGGAGGATAGACACAGTTTATGTTAAGTTGATAAGTTACTGAATAAGTCACTTTTCTTCAGTTTTGATAGAATAATCTTTGACTTTAATCTGAGCTTTTATTAACATCTTCATGGTCAATTAAATAACCCCCCCCCCACACACACCCCCACTAAATTCACAGGATAATATAATGCGGTAAATTATGTCAAAATCCATTAGGGAACCGTCACAAAAGTCTCTCTGGGTCTTTATAGGTTAAGTTGGATAGATTTGAATTTCCTGGGAATGTAAAGCCTGTGGTCTGTAATCTAAACTCAACTGCAGCTGAGTTGTAAGGAAATTAATGTCATCAACATATGGGGAGGTTCAGAAAGAGGAAAAGAAATGACAGGGACATGGATTTAAAGAAATCAAACTGAAAAGCCACTGGCATAAACAGAAGTCTGACTTGTAGCAGGTGGAGCAAAACAGAACCAGTGAGTGCAACGCTCCGAGTCGGATCTTTGGGAATGTAGACAGAAGCTGCTGACCCATGGGACCCTCTTCAGGGGCCCGTACTCTGAAAGGATTTAAGAAGACATGCATACTTGTCTCTTACCCTATTTCTGTCAGACAGGCTGTAAATATATGAACCATTCGATGCCTTGTTGTCTGATTTATCTGACTAGACTCCTGATAATATTTCATTTTTGAAGTGAGAATTTTCCAGCAGCGTGAACACGAGCAGTCGACAGCTGCACAGGTTATCAACACTTATAAATTAAAACATGATCACAATAGGCTCTAAGACTTTGTTTTTAGTGTAGTACATTATTGAGTCATACATAGTTTATTTTCTCCTTCTGCAAAAGCTGACATGGGATTGAAGCCAACACTTGGTTTGAGTCACTGATTCCACAGCTTTGTTCAACCATGTCAAAATGATCTGTCCAAAAATAACCCAAGTCTGAATAACTCACCCATATTCTGTTAGTTAAATCCACACCAGTGGTTACAGACCATCATGCTACATCACTGAACCCTCCTCCATTGTTTTTTGTTCCTGAATGAAAACGTCGTAACAACCAGGTTTAATGGTGACGAACAAACTGTAAATCCACCAAAAGTTGAAACATACTGGTCATCTGTAGCCGAGTGTTTTACTTTGACTTGTTTGTAAGAGTGAAAAGACAGTTAAGGTTGGACGTTTTTACGTTGGGGACAAATGTCTATGAAACTGGTCCCTAAAAAACAGAACATGGGACTAAAAAATTCAGACCGGATGTAGATTAATATTATGAAGTGAGTTTGGAAACACTTTGGGTCCATTTTAAAAATAAAATAAAAAAATATTTTTCAGATAAAACATTTTATATCATTTTACTTTTTTAAAAAATACAAAAATAGCTATATTTATTATATAGGCCTACCCAGTGATGATGATGGAGCTTCATCAAATCTGGTGACAAAGTCATACCGTCCTGACATGGATATGATTTGTTAGATGTTTAGCTCATCTGTACGAAATCGTGATGAGCTAATGCAGATGAGCTAATGCAGATGAGCTAACGCAGATGAGCTAACGCAGGTGAGCTAAAGCAGGTGAGCTAACGCAGGTGAGCTGACGCAGGTGAGCTGACGCAGATGAGCTGACGCAGATGAGCTGACGCAGATAAGCTGACGCAGATGAGCTGACGCAGATGAGTTAACGCAGATGAGCTAATGTAGATGAGCTATTGCCATCACACTTCGTCCGTTCATTATCGACGTCATCCACAATTCACTAACATCTTTTCTTCTCCCTCAATTCTCAACAGATTTCAATTATGATTGATTCATTATTTCGATCTAAGCTTTAGGCACAAAAGTTATCACTTTGTTGAAATGTTAAATTGTAAACAATTTGTTTTCAACTTTGTTTGTTTTTCCAGTCTGTCACTAAAATCTTCTCCTCGCTCAATTCTCAACCGATTTCAATTCAGATTTTATGATCTAATGAATGAGTCCCTTTTGTTGATCGTCAGACATCACAGCTGTGAGGTCAGGATGAGCACAGGGACATTGGCAATATCTAATATCTTTTTAATAATAAACCAGTGATGATTCTGCACATGAAAAATGTATCAGACCAACAGTGTTAAAATAAACCACAACATATACTTAACTTAAAAGCATAAAAAAACAGTAAAACATACAACCTAAGCTTTAATAAATGTATTGGAACAGTTGCAAGATATTTGTTTCCATGGTGACAGGTTTAAATTCGATAATGTTGACCCATATAACGTATTTGAAGCTATAGGTAGAAATACTGCTGTGAGGCTGAACCACTGGTTTAGTGCTGGAGCAGTAACTGGTCAATGTGTGTTTGTGTGATGATGTCACCGTTCATACCGTATGTTAAACCATCAACCCTGTTAATGGTAGAATCAGGGGAATGGTCTTACAGTATATAACTGAGTGCAGTTCACACAGCTATAGTAACGTGTCATATCATATGACCTGTTCCTTGTGCCAGTATCAACATGATGTATGAGTCAAATGACCACAGTTACAGTGAACATATGTAGGATGAACAAACCTTTGACCCTTTCAGAGGGTGATAAAATTAATAAAAGATGATCTTGAAGGGTCGTTCTAATCTTTATTTTTCTGAATTTTCACAGACTCAGAGTAAAATAACTGCAGGAAAGAAAGTAACAAAAAGGATATTGTTAAAACCTGAGCTTGAATCCTTTTACCTCCTGACACCAACCGTAGCCATCACCCCACACACTGCACTCACACCACACTAACTCCCACCACACTAACTCCCACCACACTAACTCCCACCACACTAACTCCCACCACACTGCACTCCCATCACACTGCACTCACACCACACTAACTCGCACCACACTGCACTCCCACCACACTAACTCCCACCACACTGCACTCCCACCACACTGCACTCCCACCACACTGCACTCACACCACACTAACTCGCACCACACTAACTCACACCACACTGCACTCCCACCACACTAACTCGCACCACACTAACTCCCACCACACTAACTCCCACCACACTAACTCCCACCACACTAACTCCCACCACACTGCACTCCCACCACACTGCACTCCCACCACACTGCACTCACACCACACTAACTCGCACCACACTAACTCCCACCACACTAACTCCCACCACACTGCACTCACACCACACTAACCCCCACCACACTAACTCCCACCCGGCTGAAGCCATTACTCGAATCATTTGCATGGGAAAACCCATTTGTCTACTTGTTTGTAGGACTGAACGTGAGATGCACGAGTCTTTGAAAGCGACCTGGGGCAGCCTTTTTGGCTCGACTGTTGAAAGTGGGTCGAATGAACGAAATGCCTCCAGATCCGTCCGTGTGTCACAAAGCATGTTTGTCTCTGGTTAACAGGGTGAAAGAGGCACAGCTGAATGGCCCCCTTTCACTCCGACACTCAATTAAGGCCTAATTGGTTTGGGGGTCCACTGCAGGCATGTGGCAAAGCAATACCCCCGGCTTCAGTGCAGTTGTTCCCTATCTTCTGACCCCCCCCCGGAAATATCCCTTTGATCTGCTAACAGTGAAAGTAGGTTTTAAGCCAGGAGGTTCATAGCCCCCTGTCTCTTTGAACATGTACAACAGTTTTAGACAATCACTTGACTTTTTTTTTTTTTTACAGTTCATTTATGGTACAGATGAAGTAGCTGTGACGATGTCAGTGTCTGTGGCTCTGTTTTACATGAAATATTGGGACTATATGAACAATGGTGAAGATGCGTACATAGGATACCGTATTTTCCACACAATAAGGAACACTGGACTATAAGGCGCACTGTCAATGAAT
Organism: Siphamia tubifer; assembly: GCA_020466265.1. Taxonomy (NCBI): domain Eukaryota; kingdom Metazoa; phylum Chordata; class Actinopteri; order Kurtiformes; family Apogonidae; genus Siphamia; species Siphamia tubifer. The sequence continues at coordinate 5,378,704 of CM035786.1, read as the reverse complement.
GGTTTATTTTTTAAGGTTTTTCATATAAGTGCACTGGACTATAAGGCACACTAAGTGAAGTTAAAATTATGAGGCAAAAAGTCAAAATTATTAGATAAAAGGTGAATATTGAGATAAAAAGCCAAAATTATGGGATAAAAAGTAAGAATTCCAACTCAATAAACACAACCAGAATTAATCCATATATAAGGCGCACTGTTGTTTTTTGAGAACATTAAAGTCTTTTAAGTGTGCCTTATAGTCCAGAACATATAGTATATGACTATGAATGTGCTTATTTTTTGCACGTCTGCATGTGGGAGCTGTGTCAGCAGTACAGAAGACCATCTTTTACAGTACGTTATTCTTTAATACATTCCTGTAAAGGTCCATCACTCTACAGTTCTACAGACATGTAATTGTTTTATCACTGTGATCATGTTTAAACACTAGGAGAAGTTGTATCTAATGTCTACAATCCTGCTGAATACACATGGTTAGTGTCATCCTGTCATTTTAAATAGTGTAAGACAGGATTATAACAGATGTTTATCAGTTTAAGATCATGTAAATGTGTTTGTTTATCTTGTCTGGTTAGAAATGCTACATGCTACTACATTAACATTATTATTTATTTATTTTTTGTTAAAGTAGACAGATAAATGATTATACTAGAAAAGTACTCTGAGAGCACAGACCTCTGCCAAGGCAGACCCCCCCCCTGGTTTAACTGGTTTGACTGGTCTAACTGGTTTGACTGGTCTAACTGGTTTGACTGGTCTAACTGGTTTAACTGGTTTAACTGGTCTGACTGGTCTAACTGGTTTGACTGGTCTAACTGGTTTAACTGGTTTAACTGGTCTGACTGGTCTAACTGGTTTGACTGGTCTAACTGGTTTAACTGGTCTGACTGGTCTAACTGGTTTGACTGGTCTAACTGGTTTAACTGGTCTGACTGGTTTAACTGGTTTAACTGGTCTGACTGGTCTAACTGGTTTGACTGGTCTAACTGGTTTGACTGGTCTAACTGGTTTGACTGGTCTAACTGGTTTAACTGGTTTAACTGGTCTGACTGGTCTAACTGGTTTGACTGGTCTAACTGGTTTAACTGGTTTAACTGGTCTGACTGGTCTAACTGGTTTGACTGGTCTAACTGGTTTAACTGGTCTGACTGGTCTAACTGGTTTGACTGGTCTAACTGGTTTAAATGGTCTAACTGGTTTGACTGGTCTAACTGGTTTGACTGGTCTAACTGGTTTAAATGGTCTAACTGGTTTGACTGGTCTAACTGGTTTGACTGGTCTAACTGGTTTGACTGGTCTAACTGGTTTAACTGGTCTGATTGGTCTAACTGGTTTGACTGGTCTAACTGGTTTAAATGGTCTAACTGGTTTGACTGGTCTAACTGGTTTAACTGGTCTAACTGGTTTGACTGGTCTAACTGGTTTGACTGGTCTAACTGGTTTGACTGGTCTAACTGGTTTAACTGGTCTGACTGGTCTAACTGGTTTGACTGGTCTAACTGGTTTAAATGGTCTAACTGGTTTGACTGGTTTAACTGGTCTAACTGGTTTGACTGGTCTAACTGGTTTGACTGGTCTAACTGCTTTGACTGGTCTAACTAGTTTAACTGGTCTAACTAGTTTAACTGGTCTAACTGGTTTGACTGGTCTAACTGGTTTGACTGGTCTAACTGGTTTGACTGGTCTAACTGGTCTGACTGGTCTAACTGGTTTGACTGGTCTAACTGGTTTAAATGGTCTAACTGGTTTGACTGGTCTAACTGGTTTAAATGGTCTAACTGGTTTGACTGGTCTAACTGGTTTAAATGGTCTAACTGGTTTAAATGGTCTAACTGGTTTAAATGGTCTAACTGGTTTGACTGGTCTAACTGGTTTAACTGGTCTAACTGGTTTGACTGGTCTAACTGGTTTGACTGGTCTAACTGGTTTAACTGGTCTGACTGGTCTAACTGGTTTAAATGGTCTAACTGGTTTGACTGGTCTAACTGGTTTGACTGGTCTAACTGGTCTAACTGGTTTAACTGGTTTAACTGGTCTAACTGGTTTGACTGGTCTAACTAGTTTAACTGGTCTAACTAGTTTAACTGGTCTAACTGGTTTGACTGGTCTAACTGGTCTAACTGGTTTGACTGGTTTAACTGGTTTAACTGGTCTGACTGGTCTAACTGGTTTGACTGGTCTAACTGGTTTAAATGGTCTAACTGGTTTGACTGGTCTAACTGGTCTAACTGGTTTAACTGGTCTAACTGGTTTGACTGGTCTAACTGGTTTGACTGGTCTAACTGGTTTAACTGGTCTAACTGGTTTGACTGGTCTAACTAGTTTAACTGGTCTAACTGGTTTGACTGGTCTAACTGGTTTAACTGGTCTAACTGGTTTGACTGGTCTAACTGGTTTGACTGGTCTAACTGGTTTAACTGGTCTGATTGGTCTAACTGGTTTGACTGGTCTAACTGGTTTAAATAGTCTAACTGGTTTGACTGGTCTAACTGGTCTAACTGGTTTAACTGGTCTAACTGGTTTGACTGGTCTAACTGGTTTGACTGGTCTAACTGGTTTAACTGGTCTGACTGGTCTAACTGGTTTGACTGGTCTAACTGGTTTAAATGGTCTAACTGGTTTGACTGGTCTAACTGGTTTAACTGGTCTAACTGGTTTGACTGGTCTAACTGGTTTGACTGGTCTAACTGGTCTAACTGGTTTAACTGCTTTGACTGGTCTAACTGCTTTGACTGGTCTAACTAGTTTAACTGGTCTAACTGGTTTAACTGGTCTAACTGGTTTGACTGGTCTAACTGGTTTGACTGGTCTAACTGGTTTGACTGGTCTAACTGGTCTGACTGGTCTAACTGGTTTGACTGGTCTAACTGGTTTAAATGGTCTAACTGGTTTGACTGGTCTAACTGGTTTAAATGGTCTAACTGGTTTAAATGGTCTAACTGGTTTAAATGGTCTAACTGGTTTGACTGGTCTAACTGGTTTGACTGGTCTAACTGGTTTAACTGGTCTAACTGGTTTGACTGGTCTAACTAGTTTAACTGGTCTAACTGGTTTGACTGGTCTAACTGGTTTAACTGGTCTGATTGGTCTAACTGGTTTGACTGGTCTAACTGGTTTAAATAGTCTAACTGGTTTGACTGGTCTAACTGGTCTAACTGGTTTAACTGGTCTAACTGGTTTGACTGGTCTAACTGGTTTGACTGGTCTAACTGGTTTAACTGGTCTGACTGGTCTAACTGGTTTGACTGGTCTAACTGGTTTAAATGGTCTAACTGGTTTGACTGGTCTAACTGGTTTAACTGGTCTAACTGGTTTGACTGGTCTAACTGCTTTGACTGGTCTAACTGGTCTAACTGGTTTAACTGCTTTGACTGGTCTAACTGCTTTGACTGGTCTAACTAGTTTAACTGGTCTAACTGGTTTAACTGGTCTAACTGGTTTGACTGGTCTAACTGGTTTGACTGGTCTAACTGGTTTGACTGGTCTAACTGGTCTGACTGGTCTAACTGGTTTGACTGGTCTAACTGGTTTAAATGGTCTAACTGGTTTGACTGGTCTAACTGGTTTAAATGGTCTAACTGGTTTAAATGGTCTAACTGGTTTAAATGGTCTAACTGGTTTGACTGGTCTAACTGGTTTGACTGGTCTAACTGGTTTAACTGGTCTAACTGGTTTGACTGGTCTAACTAGTTTAACTGGTCTAACTGGTTTGACTGGTCTAACTGGTTTAACTGGTCTAACTGGTTTGACTGGTCTAACTGGTTTGACTGGTCTAACTGGTCTAACTGGTTTAAACTCTTTCTGTTGATTTGTTTCTAAATGAGTGGATGTGAAGCATAAACTGAAACAACCGAAATATGTGAAAGTGAATAATCTGCCCCCCCCCAAAAAAATAAAAAAATTTTCCGCCTCCGTGTTGCTGGAATTGACCTGGATGCTGCAAGATATTCCAGGTCTGAAATCCTGATCCAGTCTGGTATATGTTGAATGACAATAAATTAATCTTGAATCTTGAGACCCCCCCCTCCCCACTACCACCAATTACCACTGAAGTCTAATCATTCGTTGATCTCCCCATTACCACCATCCATGTGTAGACATGTTAGTTTATAACAGAGACAACACGTCTGTTAGAAAGGTTCAAACTGTTAAATTATTTTAATAAACAGTGTTTGTTTCCAGTTCTAGGTTTTTGGTATCTACTTTGCCAGAGAACGTTGAATAGGGGAGAATGCGTTCTTTGGAGCTGAGCCCCTGGAATTATTCAGTTCTGGGGAAATCATCTTTTTTGTTTGACAATTTTAATATTGCATTTGATACGAGGGGTAAAAGAATGCATTTTTTTTTTATCACCATATCCTGAACGTTTCATCAGTTATATTTTACACAAACCAACAAACAAACCAATGGCGGCAAAACCATAAAGTCCTTAGTGAAGGTATTTAACAGAACAAATGATGGTCACTGGCTATATTTGATTTGTTTTATATTTAATAAAAAGTCACTTTGGTCAGTGGGGACGTTCACTTGTCTAACTTCTATGCCTCAGATATTCAATAAAATATAATATTTACTCCACCTGGTGTTTATCTGTGTACAACATAACTGGAAAAGTTATGGATGGATTTTGATGACATTTTCAGGGTACGGTGGCAATGGGGAGGTCGACAAATAATTAGATTTTGGGTGTGTGGGGGGTCTGCCTTGGTGGAGGTCTGTGTTCTTAAAATGTTTTTGTAGTTAAAATATGTTTGTGTTCTAATGCAAAGACACATAGATATTTGAATTTCATGGTTTGAATGTATTTTGTATTTACTTTATATAAAAGTTATCTGTATGATCTACATGTTTCATCTAACAATTCCAGATTGTCCAATGTAGTATTGATTTTCTGAAGGACTTTGTCATGGAATACAAATGAAGGTAGGGCCTTGGACTGTGTGTCGAGGGATTAGACGATCAATCCTCCAGTCAGGCATCAAACAAACTGGAATTGATGAAAGCGAGGGGTGACCTGTCGTCTATGTCTGACTTTACGTTATAGTCTCTGGTTTCTCTTCAATGAAACATTTACATCTGATCCAAGTCACATCTGCCTGTCAATAATATGTTTACACTATATGTTTATTTTAAGTGTGTTAGAAAAAATAAACAAAATAAAATGGTGTTAATTGCAATAACCTGTTTGGTGTTTTAGAAGTGGGGAACCCTGCAGAGACCCTCCCACACATACACAAACAGCCACACTAACACAAAACAGATGTTTTTATCTCATCCTCCACCATGTTATGAGTAACTTCACCACAAAATGTTTGGGTAGAGCTTTAGAAGCTCCAGCTACGACTCCCAAAAAGCCTGACCTTGACCCACGGTGGGTTACGTCACTCAGTGGGAACACCACGGCCTATTTCTGCCCCTTTGTTTGTTTCCTTCAGCGTCCCATAGAGCCTGGGACCTCTCGTGTAAAAGCACTCGACAGTAACACCCAACTCTTGGGACGGTTGTACACTTTTTTTTTTTTTTTTTATTTTATCTCGGTCAAAATACAAAACAAAAAAAAAACAAGCACAAGGCAGGTAGACACATTTCCACACATAATGAATATACTGCTTGACCGAAATTACCAATACCTTACTGCAATATGTTCTGAAGGAAAAAAACAAACAAAACAACAACAACAAAGATCAAATACCCACAATGCAAGAGTCAAATACAAAAACAACTGTCCACATAAAAGTCCCTTCTTTTTTTTTTTTTTTTAAACCAGCTCTTGGGACGGTTGTACACATTCCTCTGTCTGGGAACGTCCTAAAAAACTTCCAGTTGTTAGTGTGAGATGAACATGAAGATACGAGAGGACGGATGGTGAATGAGTGGCCGCAGCAGAGCAGACGTTCAGAGGTGGTCAAAGTACTCACATTCTGTACTACAGTAAAACTACAACAACTGGTGTGAAAGTAAATACTCTGGTAAAAGTAGAAGTACTGACTCAACTCCTTTACTGAAGCAAAAGTAAATGAGTACAATTTCTCACTTGTAATAAAACTGCATTTAAATAAAACTTATTTAACCAATAAAAACAGAAAAGTTTAAAAAATATAAAAACTAATATTAATTGTCAGTGGTAAATATAAACTGGACTTATTTACATATATTGACGAAGGAAAACTCTCCCTTTGTTCAGTAATAATTGTAATGAATGTAATAAAATCACTGCTTACATGTGTTATAATAACTGTATCTGAATGATGATAGATCACTTAGTAAGTGCATTAGAATTATGTCTGCTTTATTCTGTCCTGTCCCCAACAGTCCCCATCACATGTTGGGACTGTCCCATACCTTAAATACTCTATGCTAAGTGTCTTGGAACATTTGTTATCATCTGGGACTCATTACCTCTGAGCAAACCTGAAGGTACCACATGCAAATGGTTGCACCCTTTAAAGCACAGGTGTCAAACATAAGGCCCGGGGGCCAAATCTGGCCCCTGAGATGCATTTGTGAAATGCCAAAATTACACATAAGAGGTTAATAATTAAGGAAGTTAAAATGATATGACATCAATCTAAAATGGATCAGACCATAATCATAATAAACAATAAATAATGAAAAATACAAATTGTCTTCTTTTTTTAGTGTACAAAAAAGAGAATAAATAAATAAAGTACTAGCGTGTTACAAAAAAATGTGAATAACCTGAAATATATGTGGAATTTTACCAATATTCTGAATGTTATTAAATGTGTGTATTTTGTAAATTCACTGTTAACTCTAAGTTGTCTATAAATGATAAACTTAAGTGTAACATTGTTAATATTGCACTTATTTTTCTTAAAAATGTTCAGGTTAATATTTATATTCATGTTATGTTCAAGTACAGTTGACAGATGTAAACATTTTCATTGTGGAATATAACTTTGTTTGGCTGAAAAACATATAATAGAGAAAACCTCAGATTTGACATTATTTCTACATTTTTATCCTATTATTTATATTATTTTACTGGTGCGACCCACTTTATCCCATATTAAGCTGAATGTGGCCCCTGAACTAAAGTGAGTTTGACACCCCTGCTTTAAAAGGTATTTCCTGTGAACACCTCAGGGTCTTTTCTCACAGTCACTGTTTGTTTGCAGAACTGAACTTTCTTGACAAAGAAATAAAACATTGTGGACCAGCAGAAGTACCTCTTTCATTATTTACCAGCAGAGCCAAACTTTCTACACCTGTGTTTTCTGCCTCTGTCCATAATAATAGACATTATATAAACTAAAAGTTATCTAAAACTTAATGGCAAACTACCGTATTTTCTGGACTATAAGACGCAACCTTTTTCATGTTTTGAACCATTTTATACAAAGGTGCTGCTTTTCTTCCACCACTAGGGGCGCTCTAACCAGAATTAGAAAACAAACTACAAAGAACAATCAATGCAAAGAAGAATATGCTACTTTTTCTTTAGCAGATAGAGCACGACAAGTTAACAACTGTTAATTGTTTTGAAATCCTCATTTTGGAACCAATGAAGAACGTCGTATGATGCAAGTTTTAAATTGTTTAAAGTTTTTAAATTTCCATCCAGGAAAGAAACTGCACTGCTGCACGCAAGCTTAGCATCAATGAATGTATGGTGAGTTCAAGTAGGCTACATACATGTGTTCAAAATCATTGTGACATGCAGTAAATATCTGATTTTAACATAGATATCTGGGGCCAGTTTATAGGTTTGTATATTCATTTATTATATTTTTAAAAATACAGCGGATGTGGCTTAAGTACAGGTGTGGCTTATAGTCCAGAAAATACGGTATTACACTTACTATATCCCTCATCATCACTTGCATAACTGTACATTGTATATAGACTTATTCATAGAATTGATTGGTATTTACATACTTATTACTATTGTTGTAAACCTGGAATTTCCCCTAGTTGGACTAATACAAGAATATCTTAACTTAAAATGTTTTTAATAGCACACCATCTATTGTCTGACTGTGTTGTTTATGTGTAAATATGTGTATTTTTCTGCAGCAGTATTCTAACTCTACTGCTAACTGTGCATGTAAATAGTATCGAAAGTCACTTTTTGTTTGTATTTATGTCAGTCACTAGAGAAATTAAATGAAATGATATTTCATTTCACTATCTTATGCACAAAAAATCCACATCAAATATGATTTATTCTGTTGCAATAAATATAAATGAGACATTTTAGCCTCGTCTCTTCATCCTGTTGTTATTGAACCACTACAGTGAGTCTGAATTACTTTCTACTCAGCTGAAATGTTACATTACATTACATTACACTGTGCAACTCTGTGCTTTTTTTTCCCCAGTACACGTCTGTATCCATTGAAAACAAACAGATCTGTTTTGAAAGACGTTTATTTATATTTCTCTGTCAGGCATTTTTATTGGACGCTGCTGTGGTGACATTTGGTCTGAGGACGATACTTGAGAATATTAAAGTTGTGATGTGTGGTTTCCTCTCACAGCACGGCGAAGCTGAATGCAGGAAGGCTTGTGGTGTTTTTCACTTTGGAAAGACTCAAACTATTTTGAAGAGTTACTGTCCTGACACTGAGGGGGACGTGGGGAGATTAGTGGTGCTGTGCAACTGGGTAATGTGGCTCATTATAACTATTATCCTGAACATGATTGGATGGATGACAGAACAAATACAGCCGTAAACAACTTATGTTGTTTACAGCTTCAGAGCTGCCTATTCATTGTCATTTTTAACTGTATTTTAACTGTATTTTTAATCTGTTTTTTTATGTAAGGTGTCCTTGGGAGTCTTGAAAGGCGCCATCAAATAAAATGAATTATTATTATTATTATTATTAATTATGTTTTCCAGACTCTGCAGTAGACCTAAAAGTCTTCACAGTCACCCCAGGGTTCCTCAGGCCTTTTATGAGATTGTTTCGTCCTAAAATGCCTGATGTTGCATGAGCTTTTCCAAAAAAATTGCAATGAAAGTTGGATTGCTTTTTAGGCTTTTGTTGCAGGAGGAAGTGAAAGTTGTGAAATGTTTCTGTTTTTGTGATCAAAACTAAGTAATATTTCAAATATGACTTATTCTCAGGACTCTAAATGTAACACAGGTTAATGCAGGAACATTTACAGATAAACTGAAGTTAAAAAAATGTGCTGCTCCATAGTGCACTCAGTGGGTTTGAAGTTTCCTGTGGGTTCTGGTTGTAAAATGGAGATCTTTGCTGACACAGGCATCAACACCAGCCACAAACACTTAGCTTGCTTCAATTAGTGCAGCTGTACATTAGTAGACAAAACCTCTGTCTCCTGGACAGTGAAAAATCAATGTCCGACACTGATACCACCACAACTGAGACACGCACCATCTCTGCAGACCTGCACATCGTCAACACAGTTTAGTTCAAGGAAACATTGGTTGAACAGTTGAGAAGAGTTTTATGATTGGATATGTTTAAGTTTATAATAGGGACAGCAGGTCTTGTAAAGGTTCATACTAGTATAGTTAGATTCTTTTAACAAACGGGTGCAGTGTTTCTGTTTGACTAGTTTCAGTTACTTCCTGTAGCCTTGGTCAGAAGCGTCACATGATGTTGTTGTGAGCCTCCTGTATCAGCTCTACTCACTTCTACTGTGTTTCCAGTACAATAAAGGATCTGCTCCCATGGTATCTGGTTCTAGATGTTTGGTATCAACTCTGACAGAGAACGTTGAATAGGAGACAATGAGCTCAAGTGCTGTGTTCCAATATTCATACTGTCATAAGGACACTTACATACACTATAGCAGATAAGTGTTGTTCCAATTTCAGTACCGGATCTGATTCTGCGTGCTGCACTTTCCGGAAATTGCACCAGGAACCATGAAAAATAAATATTTAGCTATTTATGCTATTTTTTTATGGTGTTCTTCATGAATATGAATCTCCAGTTCCTCTGGAGAATGAGTTGTCACCAACGCCATCAGCATGTCGATCTTTTGGCTGAAAATACACTAGTGTGTAAAACCATTTATGTGTCACATTATTACAAAGTACCTGAATGTTTGTCTGTAAAGTTTACCTTCTACATTAACCAGCAGTGTTGGACAAACTACTGAAAAAATAATAATACATTACTGATTACAAAGTCATCAGTTACACAACATTATGACAATTTCTTGTAACATAAGTTACTACTCTACTATGGAGGTCATACATAGACAATATGGCGGCCATTGAGTACAAAACATTTACATAAGAATGCAGTTTTCTGTAATATACTGTATAATTTTTTGCACTTTTGGATTCATGTCAAATGGTATTTCAAGCTATGCATATGACGTCACACTTCACATCCCACCTCATGGTAACGTTTGCGTGTTGTTTCATTCCTCGACCTGGTACCTTGTCTTCTGCTCAACAGCATCAGCTGGCCTTGAAAAGTTATATGGAACCATTATGTACATTTATAATGATATCCATTATTGTACTTACTGCTATAGTCTATGTAATATAAGTGGACGTGTTTATGGGTCAGAGTCCTGCACGGTTCTGATTTTGACATGCCGCAACCGCCCGTACCCGTCATGTTCAAACCCGTATCCGACCCGTTTTCCGACGAAAAAAAAAAAAAAAAATCCGCACCCGAACCGACCCACTATATATGAACCCGATATCCGACCCGAACCCAGAAGAAAATGTCAGATAGCCAAACTTAAATACAAACATTTATTGCCACGAATATACTGAACAGTGACATAGCCAAGGCAGAGCCAAATGAAAATGTTGTTAAACAGTAGCAGACAAATAATAAACTCAAAAAATATTTTTATCCGTGAGCTCAAACACACACACACACACACACACACACACACACACACACAGGAGGCAGCTATATAAGTCCAAACTAAAGAACAGTTTTTAGCCTATGAACCGCAAATTAGACCCACGATCACCCACGTCCGACCCGAACCGAACCCGTATCCGACACAGCACAACATTTTTCACCCGTTTCGTGAAAATCTGCGGTTCACCCACGGGTCACCCACGGGTACCCGAACCCGTGCAGGACTGTGCTATGGGTCTAGTGGTGCTTCATAGTCAGAGGAGGCGGGGCTAAAAGGTTGTCGTTCAAATCCCTCTGTATGCAATAGGACGGTACTACAACCAATCAGTGTAATCTTTAGGATCTATCCTCTATCCTCTGTCAACTTTCAGTTGACAGAGGATAAAGTTAGGAATGACTAAACAAAATGGTGGATTATGGAGCTGAACGACTGTTGTCGCTTCTGTTAAAAGAATTTAAAGATTGTTGACGTTTTCTCACATTCGTCACTCTAAAAAAGTAAATCTATCCTGTTGTTGTTCTTCTTCTTCTATGGTTGTTTCCAGTTCCAGGGTCACTTTGTTTTGCTATATTTTTCTGACAGGTTGAGACAGAATTCTCACCTCGATGTTTCATATATGTCATGTATTTTATCGGTCTGTACAAGTATGTACGCCTACACATGCTTCACACTCTGGATGGTCTCAGCACATTGGGGGTGGGGGTCATCACTTAAACACTATTGACAGATGACAGCAGTCGAGCTGAGAGCACTTGGCAGCTGATGACAATTAACCAACAGAGGACGTGGAAACATTAAATTAGTGTGGTTTGGTATGTCTGACAGTTACACTGAGATAAACCCAAAGCAGACACTAGAACAAACAGGCCCTGAAATGACACGTAAAATAGTCTTTGCTTTGGTTCCAGCTACAGGTTAATGCTATATTTTTTTGTTCACATGTTACCAAGACCTTGCTTTTCATAAATAGCATGAAACAATTACAATCTGACCTTTTTTTATTCATATTTCATTTGTTTGTACCTACTGGAAGAAGTCTATTGACTTTAGTTTCTCTAGTATCATAAGTCATATCAGGTGCAACAAACCCCGCCCCCTCACAAGCGTTTACCTGGTTGTCCCTTCTCTGCTCATTGCAAAAAATTATTTTGTTTAGCTTGATCTTGAACTTTGACCTGCATACACCAACATTTAATGGGATCTATCCTGGACCACCTCACACCTTTAGTGAAAGTTTCATGTAAACTGGTCCAAAAGTTTTAATGTAAAGTTGGTGAAAATCAAAGAGACAAAAAAAACCCCAATACTTTCACTCTCTCTTTTTGGGGCCAAATAAAAATTAAACAAGCTGATTGACATAAAAAAATTTTTTAAAATGATCATCTTCCAAATGTCTATTATCTTGTTACTGTCCAGAGTTCAGAGT
>CM035786.1:5321446-5361446 GCA_020466265.1 Siphamia tubifer | reverse complement strand
GGAACTGCAGAGCCGAAAATGAACTCTTGGCAGCCGTAGTGCACTTGTAGTGTTTTCCAGCCGCTGTAGAACTGAAGAAGAAGAAAACGTGGTGACGTAATCACCCGCTAGCTCATTACGCATGAGCTAGCGGCACCAACATGTCTGCTGTGTGGACTTATGTCAGAGTGTCAGAGACGAACCAGCGGGTAGATATTTACAATGCGTGCAAAACTGAAATCTAAAGAGGGGGTGTATCTACAAAGACTTTCCCCACGTCAGGTTTGATTCACCATCTAAGATCTAAACACTCTGATCTCCACTCTGAATTTGAAAAGACCACAACCGCGCAAAAAAGAAAAAAATTATAACCGAGCACGCCCACTCCATCTGTAGAGGAGACTTTTGAAAATACAAGAAAGTTTCCCAGTGATTCAATCACAGACATTTCATGTAGGCTATAGTCTATGCACTTTTTGTTTTTTTATGAAAGAACATATTTTATTCTTCTTACAAATGAGGGCTCAATTTTATATATGTGCTGAATAAATATTTTCATACTTTTGTAATTGATAGATTGCAATGTCTTGATTTCAATGAAGTCAAATGCCACAGAAAATCATGTCCTTCTTTAATTGGTTGGAGTGATTTATCAGATGTGCTCAATATTTTTCAGGAATAGGGTAATAATTAATAATGTCTTTCGGTTTTCGGCTGCACTCTCCTAAATTTTCGGTTTCGGCCAAGAATTTTCATTTCGGTGCATCCCTAAGTTAAAATATTCCAGTATAAAAGTTAATATCTAACACATCATTCACATTAAATGATCATTTCAGCTAAAGCCTCGGCCCACTCTGTCTCATTGTCATAGTAACGAGGTGGACGTCCACTCATCTATGTAATGATGCTGTTTGACTTGTTCCCAGAATAGCTCAGGGTGAGACGCACCTGAAGCCAAAGCAAACACATCACACCGTGGGCATCAGATAAATCCTGCATCAACAAACGGGAAAAACAAGAATCTGAAGTCGTCGCTTTTATGTCAATATCCTCTAAAACCCCACAGCAAGTCAGAAGGCTTTTCTCTCTGAAGTTTAATCCTCCACAGGTTTTCCACTTAGTCACACTTCTATTCTGTCTCCTGCACACATTATTACCGCTCTTTCAAATAACAAACAAGCCGCAAATAATCCCCATTGGCACCGACAGTCATGGTCAAAAGTTTACATACCAGTACCCAGTAGATTTGGTCACATGTTCAATAGATCCATAATAAATTCATAAAAGAAGAGTGTGTTTCAATCAGTCTATCACAGACAGTTATGACATTATGTTCTTTACTAGTGTATGTAAACTTTTGACCACAACTGTACATTGGAAGCAAACCTTCAATCTCTGGACGAGCCGTTGAAAGAAAGTTCATATTCATGCACAGTGAAAACATATTACTGCATCGTTGGCTGCACTTTATATATATATATATATATATATATATATATATATATATATATATATATATATATATATATATATATATATAAAATGACTGTAGAAATTTGTCAATAGAAAGATTGCATCCATTTGATTAGTTGATTAGTTAAGTCCTGGTGAAGACTGTTTTATGGAAACATGTATTGTTATGTAAATCACTTAATAATTGCATCTATTCTGTGGATCACATTATATGTCCAACTGAAAACAGGCCACACATTTAACACACTGTACAGTCAGAAAAAAAATATTAGACCACCCTCGTTCTCTACAATGTGTTGTTCTGTTACAACTAAAGGTACATTTGTATGGATGAATATAATGATAACAGCTCATAATAGTTGAATATCAGAGCTCGTATTTATCCGTTTAACATAAATTCCTTGATAAAAAACAGTTCTTACATCAACATCTATATCATTGTACTGACAAAAACTGTGGTTTTATTCATATTCTATGTTTTCTTTTCTGTCTATTGTAGTCACATGATACACACAGGAGTTAAAACTGGATCCATAGCCATTGTTTTTGATGGTCTAATAATTTTTTTTCCACGACTATGTACATAAAATAAAAGCTTTTCCAGTTAGTCACACTTCTATTCTGTCTCCTGCACACATTATTACCCGTCTTTTAACAACAATCAAGCCACAAATAATCCCCATTGGCACCTAAATTGGCAGCGAACCTTCAATCTGTGGGTGAGTAGTAGAAACAATGTTCATTTTCAGCCATGGATGTGCCCAGTGAAAACACATTACACCATCGTTGGCTGCACTATATCATCACAAAGACACTATTGCTCCATGTAATGCGTTTTACAGGTTTGTTCCCTGCACTCACATGTAGTTTTTTACCCCCCATATGGCGTGCCTAATTTGGAAAGAAAACCACAAACTAGCAGAGCAGACAGTCTGTTTGGCAGCGATATTGTTTTATAGCTAACGCATATGTTCAAGGGTAAAGGAGGTTTTAAATGACTTCAGGTCTATAGTGACACAGGATGATATACAGAATACTTATCCACACATGGATGGATGGATGGATGGATGGATGGATGGATGGATGGATGGATGGATGGATGGATGGATGGATGGATGGATGGATGGATGGATGGATGGATGGATGGATGGATGGATGGATGGATGGATGGATGGATGGATGGATGGATGGATGGATGGATGGATGGATGGATGTTGGATTTGTCTTATTTAGAGAAAGTTGGAAGAAAAAGTGGAGCAGTTTTAAAAGAAAACCTTCCAAGTGGAGAACAGTTGGAGTCCAGTTTTAGCAGTTTTCCTCGTCCGTCTCCAGGACAGTCAGTGTTTCTGTGGTGCCGGCTTTATGGTGCTCTGCAGCGCGAGGGCATTGTGTGTGCATGATGTGTGTGTTGGCACAGGCTGAACATTTCCATCAAACCAGTGTGGTGTTGGAAACTGGGATGAATAGAAACACAGGAGGAGGCGAAAGGAAACACTGGAGTGGTTCAAACACTGAGTATAATATGTGACTGTATCACACAGGAAAGAATGACTTTGCACTTTGAGGCTGAAGGAAGGAAGGAAGGTTTGTTCAGATTCTAAGTGAAGTGTTAATGTGAGAAGAAAGAAGCAGTTGTATCTTCAGATCTATGAAATGCATGTATCAGAAAAGAGGAAAATATGAATGAAATAAGATACAGTCTATGTACCTTCATGGATGTTTTGGATGTTTATGGAAATGTAACAGTTTAGACGATTACAGCCGATCACACTTTATATTCAAACTCTGTCATTAATTTTCTTAAACTCACTTTATCCTCACAAGGGTCATGGGGGGGGGGTCACTGGAGCCTATCCCAGCTACTTATGGGTGAAGGGGTTCACCCTAGATATAACAGGATGAACATATAGAGACAAAAAATCACTCTCACATTCAAACCTACTGACAATTTAGATTAACACCAGTTAGTGTTATTAACACCAGTTAGTGTTATTAACACCAGTTAAGTGTTATTAACACCACTTAGTGTTATTAACACCAGTTAGTGTTTTTAACACCACTTAGTGTTATTAACACCACTTAGTGTTATTAACACCAGTTAGTGTTATTAACACCAGTTAGTGTTATTAACACCAGTTAGTGTTATTAACATCAGTTAATGTTATTAACACCAGTTAGTGTTATTAACACCAGTTAGTGTTATTAACACCAGTTAGTGTTATTAACATCAGTTAATGTTATTAACACCAGTTAGTGTTATTAACACCAGTTATTGTTATTAACATCAGTTAGTGTTATTAACACCAGTTAGTGTTATTAACACCAGTTAATGTTATTAACACCAGTTAGTGTTATTAACACCAGTTAATGTTATTAACACCAGTTAGTGTTATTAACACCAGTTAATGTTATTAACACCAGTTAATGTTATTAACACCAGTTAATGTTATTAACATCAGTTAGTGTTATTAACACCAGTTAATGTTATTAACACCAGTTAATGTTATTAACACCAGTTAATGTTATTAACACCAGTTAGTGTATGTCTTCAGGGAGAAAACCCACACAGACGTGTCCCACCCCCATCAACTAGTGTTAGAATTGAACCCAGGATCTTCTTGCTGGGCCATTGCATCACATACATACATACATACATATATATATATATATATATATATATATATATATATATATATATATATATATATATATATATATATATATATGAACTAGTGTAGTTTGCATTTTAAATGTGAAAACTTGAATCTTTCTGTAATGTAGTTCTTTTATGTAAAGTTCTAGCAGCCAACATAAAGCTTTTAAATGTAAGTTATATTCAATTATACTTTCAGTCCCATACACTAGTGTAATATGTTCAAGTGTTCAATTTCAAATATAATAAAATATACAGTGGTGGAAAAAAGTATAGTGACACATTATGCATTTGTCATATATTGCATTAAGAACCACTCAGTACGGTGCAGCTGTAGTCGAGGGGGGGGGGTGCATAGGCAGTGTGCACAACAATGCTCAGAGGGGCAAAGTTAGAAAGAGAAAATGAGAAAATGAAATTAGTTTAATATCTTTGTTGTTGTTTGTCATAATGGTGTGAAACGTTGCACTGTAATCCACCATAGTACTAGAAAAACACTCTCTAAATGTTGCATCATTTGTTGGAGTTGTGCAGGTGTTAGTGGTTCCACAGACAAACAGGACACACTACAGACACAGGTTTGTTGAATTATAGATAGATGTCATTGTACTGACAAAAACAGGAGTTTTATTCTCATTCTGTTTGTTTTTTCTGTCTATTTTAGTCACATGATACACACAGGAGTTAGGACTGGATTGCATCACCATATTTTTGATGGTCTAATCATTTTATCCATGACTATGTACATAAAATTATTTAATCTTCCACTTTCATGTATCCAAAAGGTGTTTATGACTAAGTAAATACATTATGACGTCGCTCTGGAAATGTCATATATTACATTTCTGTATGTGATAAAAGTACCAAAAGTTAGGTATTTTATTTTGTACCAGTGTTTAAAGTGTTCAGACTCTCACCTCCCATGAAAAAAAAGATAGTAAATAATTTGAGAGCGATGCCAGATAATGGAAGAAACTGAACAGATCATAAAAAGATGGAGAGAACGGTGAGCATGAAGAAAGTATAAAAGTCTCTGCACAAATTATGTAATGTTTTGCCTTCAGTTTATCAAAGTGTTGTGCTCTTCCTGCAGCATGATTAACTGCACACTGGTAGGAGGTGTAGTAACACTGTGATGAATGAGCTGAAAATGCTTGAAAACCACTGGGACTCATCTATTCTTATCCGATCCTGTCAAGCCAGCTGTGCACCGACACACACACACACACACACACACACACACACACACACACACACACATACACACACACACACACATACTTGTTTCCATGTCTCATGAGGACAAAGTTTGTAATCAACTATACATTGGGTAGTAAGTGTAAATACATCTTTTGTTAATAAAATAATACAAAAAAAGTAAAAATTGGAAAATAAATTTAAATTTAAACAATGGTAGCACTTTATAATACTTACACACATTCCACTATGTATTAACCATTTGTTACCTATTTGTTAATGTTTATTAATGTATTACTTACACACAATCATGAAGCATTTTTTCACACGGCTACAAATAGTTTGTTCATAGAAAAGAAGAACAAATGCTTTCTTTATGATAAACTCTGTATGAATAAACATTAACAAATAGGTAATACATGGTTAATACATAATGAATTGTGTGTAGGTATTAGAAAGTGCTACCAAAAAGATAATACAATTAAAAATAAAATAAATAATAATAATTCAAACTAAATGAATAAATACTTTAAAAAATACATAAAAGTTTTTTGTTTTTTTGTTTTTTTTTAACTAAACACATCTTCAAACCTCTGAAAAATATATGTTTTGCTTTGCACCCGTGTCTCCCATACTTTATGGGAACTTCCAAAAAAAAAAAAAATGTATGTATTTATAGGGCCACATTATTTCTATTTTACTAGTGGGGACCGTTATTTATGTTTAATCTTCATAGTATCAGAAGTCCCCATGGTGTGACGGTGTAAATATATCAATGTCCCCATGGAGATAGGAATACAAGTATAAACACACACACACACACACACACACACACACACACACACACACACTTTCCCTGTCAGTATTCTTGGCAACTCCTGAAGATCAGATAATATTATTAGGTTTTGTTTGCTGGGAAGAGGCTGCTTATGTAAGCCAGTACAAAGGCTTTGAGAAATATTGCTTTTTCTTCTTTGATTGTGTTTCACACAGTTCAACCAATAAAGTTCTCAACACAGGCCATGCAATAACCACCGGCCATCGAAAAACACATTTACCACTCAACACACACATGGCAAGAACACACAGACTTGTTAGTCGAGCCATTTGTACACGCAGAGCGGAGGCCAAAAAAAACATATAGATATATATATATATATAAAAAAAAATACAAAATAAAATCAGTCAAACCTCAGATTATCATAACAACAGTGCAGTTATCTCTGGGAGGAAAAAAAAAAACTACAGGCATACAGTTAAGGTTTCCACCAAACAGGCACAACATCTGCTCTGAAGAAGAAGAAGCAAACATAGGGTCAAATGTAAAAAGGAAGAAGAAAAATATTTAGTTCTATTCAGCCGACAAACAGTCACAACTAGAACCTGATGCACAGAGTAGCCGTATTGAAATTCAGCCAATATACAATAATTGCAGATGGTTGTTTTAAGCACTGAAGTTATTAACTTTACAAAGACACAAATGCATACGATTATTTCTGAATGAGGGACATTGGTGCTTATATCATCTACTGTCCAGCAGAATTATTCATAATATTTTTAAATTATACCATCTACAACCACTGGAAATGTTCAGTTATACTTTCCAAACTTAAAGGATTATATACTATATATTTTTGTCATCTAAAAAGGGTCATATAATTATAATGTTAAATGCAGTACAGTGGCTCTGTCAGTGCGTTTGATAGTTAAGTTAGAGTTGGTGACAATAGTTAAAGGCCCATAACACATTCAAACCCAGAGTTGTTTGCTTTGTCTTTAGGGTTTTCAGATAGACACACACACACACACACACACACACACACACACACATATATATATATATATATATATATACGTTCACTGTATTTTCTGGACTATAAGGTTCACTTAAAACACTTTAATTTTCTCTAAAAACTACACTGCACCTTATATATGAATGAATTCTGGTTGTGCTTAGTGACTTGGAACTTTGACTTTTTATCTCATAGATTTTACTTTAGATCAAATAATTTTGACTTCATATGTCATGATTTTGACTTTACTTAATTCACCTTATTGTCCAGTGCACCTTATATATGAAAACTTTATAAAATAAACCATTCATTGCCAGTGTACCTTACAGTGCAGAAAATACTGTGTGTGTGTGTGTGTGTGTGTGTGTGTGTGTGTGTATATATATATATATATATATATATATATATATATAATTAGGATACTAATTTTGAATTTACATCTGAAGTCATGTTTCATGTTTCAGCTCTCTGGCAAAACATTTGACTGTGCTTTTTCTAAGGGATAAAATAAAGTACAAAATAAAATAAAATAAAAATCAGGGAATGCGACGAAAGACCCTGAGAAAAACTGACACAGGATTTTCAAACAGATTTTCCGTGTTCGGCTTCACGTGGTCAAAATCCTGTCATGTGCATCCGCCTTAAAACTGACATCATGTTGTGTTTGTTTTTTTATAGAAAGTTAGTTTTAGTCACAGGAGGGAATGACATGAACAAAGCCAGTGTTACAGTTGGGGTTAGTCTGCATGTCACAGCAGCAGTTTGTTCTGTCTTGAAGGAAACGTTGCAGAGGGATTGGTCAACAGTGGTCAACAGTGGTCAACAGTGGTCAACAGTGGCTTTCGTCCGCTCTGTCATTAAACCCTTTTTACAAAAACGTCACATCTTCTTGCGACTGCACCCAGCGCCAGTGGGCGTCGTACTCCAGATGCATTTTGCCGTTCATTTTGCACGTGTCCAAGTCGATCTTTCCGTTTTTGTAAGGTTTGAGTTTGGGGCTTTGGCTAGAGCCCAGTTTGTCGTTGAGGCAGGAGCGGGTCGGGCTGCCTGTCTGTGGGCTGGGCTTCTCCAGGACACCGTTGGTCTTAATGACTCGTGTCTGACTTTTATCCTTAGAGACGGGGCTTCCTTTACCCATGTCTGCGGCCTTGGTCCAAACGGGAGGGTCGTGCTTGGGGCCCGTCGTCTTGGTCTGGGAGGAGCCGATCGCAGGAACTGTCACTTTTCCGTTTCCGGTCTCAACAATCCCAGTCCCGCCTCTGACCTCTGTGACCTTCCCGTTTTCGTTCGTCACACCTCGAAATCCACTTCCAGTCCCTACAACAGGCCTCCCTATTACCCCAGCTCCTGCCCCACCGGCCGGCCCCGGGGCTCCTCCCGTCCGGCCCCCGGCAGTAGCCTCCGAGACCAGCGGTGTGGACGAGCAGATGACCGACTCAGAGCTGGACGGGCAGTACTCATCCATGTCATCCGCTAGCGTGTCCAGGTAACTACCGATGGAAATGTTGTCCAGTTTGTCGTTGGGGTCCTGCAGGCTGCTCCAGGAGCCCCTCCAGGAGGTGTCGGGCCCCTCCCCTAAACTGTACTGGCTGCTGGTCAGGCTGCTGCAGCGGCTGGTCAGCGTGCTGCGTTCCTCCAGAAGCCATTTCACCGCCTCTATGCCCTCGTGGACGGCCAATAACTGCTGCAGGATCTTCACGTCTACTGAGCGTAAGTGAGCCTGTGGAGGAAACGCAAAAAGACACACGAATTATTTTAGTTGCAGTCGTGTTTTCATTGTTAATCTCGCTCCAACCAATCCCAACCAAAAACTTTGTCATTGCACACGTTACAATGAAATTATGCAGGTTTTGTTCACATACTCTTCCTGTAAAAAAAATATCAAAACTACTTTTGATTTAATCATTAGCACAACAATCTTCTCAATGGAACATCTTTGTATTGTATAATTTAAAGCTTTTATTATGTTCTATTCTACAGTCATTCTTTTTTTCTTTATTTTTTTTTTTTACAGTGTATCACATTCCATCAGTTAATATTTAACTGCTGTCTAATCAGTCTATAAGTCTAAACCAGTCAACAGGTTATAAACGGCTGCTGTAGTCTTAAACAGGATGAATGATTAAATAGAAATAACAGAAGTGTCCTTTTGGACGATGGGAGGTTTTTAAGAAGAAAAACATTTAAATGGTGAATCAGAGTTAAAGGATGTTGTGGTCATGGAAAATCCCTCCTCAGAAGACCCTAGCAGGGCCGTGTGTAGAGGTCCAGGGCCAGGGGGTGATTTATGACACCCATCTGGTCTACAAGTAAAATGCTTCTGGAATAAAACTAATAAAATTCTACTGTTTGATTTGTTGTTGTTGTACAAACATCATTTTTTTGGTATATGCACCTGTCACATATGATGTACTTTAATTTAATACATGACCCAGGCCTCTTGATTAAAGTTAATTTAATTAAGTGTTTATAGTGTATGTGGTAAGAATAACCCAGTGTGCATCTGTATGTGGACTACATTTATTCACAGTGTCATTTAGTGATCTGTTTATCCAACATCCAACACATATAAACACTGGCAGACAAGTCAAATACTTTTGGAATAAAATGGTAAATAAATGGTTTTAAATAAATAAATAAAATAAAATACAAAATAAATAAATAAAATTGAGTTATAGCATAATATGTCACTATGGACACACACACACACACACACACAGACTGATTACAATAATCTCTCACAACCAACATTGGGCGAGATTAAAAAGTCAAACTTTTGAGATAAAAAGTAAAAATTCTGAGTCACTAAACACTACCAGAATTAATCCATATAAAAGGCGCACTGTGGTTTTTGGAGAATATTCCAGTTTTTTAACCGTTTAAACTTGCAAAGACCCACATATAGTCCAGAAATAGTCAAACCACGCAAACCTGTCCCAAATGTCACATGACCTAACATCAGAAGATATAAACTACTTTCAGTTTACTTTTTCACTTTTTAACCACAGCAGGTACAATCACTTATTTGTTCAAAATACAAACGTCAAACAGCTGATCTGAACCTTTATGTCTCATAATTATCCACAGAGGAAACACATTCTAAGAAAACACTGTCATAGTCAAATAAAAACAGACTAAAGAAAATGTCCAAACATGGACCAAAAACACATGAAAACATTAATAAATATCCACAAATGGATAATGCACCATTTAACAGGACCCACCTCAAATATCCCAGTTTTCATTTTAATATTTTCATTCATAATATAAGCAAACAACAACTGCATGTTATTAAAATGGTTCAAGAACAGCATTCAGTTGACTTTATTAACAAATGTAGGTGAACTTGAGTAGAAGTTTAAAGGGTTAAGTTCACCTTTAGTCTGGAAAATACAGTATGTTCAAAACATGAGCTAACCAGCACTAAAGTCATGTTTTCTCATTCATCTGATTAAAGTCTGTAACATTTAGTGGATTTAAGGTCTGAAGCAGGTACTTTCTAAAATAATAAGTTGTGCAGATTTCAGTCACTCCCTCTCACTGCTCCAATATTTCCTTGACTTAATCCTTTTATTACTTCCTCTTACTTTATGTGCAGCTAACCCAGTGCCCACCGCTGAGACTCCATTTTTCACCTGCATCATGTGCAGTGTTTAACGCATACACTGGGAAAAAATCTATATCATGCAAAGTGTATTTTTCCTAATTTCT
This sequence comes from Siphamia tubifer, assembly GCA_020466265.1. Classification (NCBI taxonomy): domain Eukaryota; kingdom Metazoa; phylum Chordata; class Actinopteri; order Kurtiformes; family Apogonidae; genus Siphamia; species Siphamia tubifer. The sequence goes on along the minus strand of CM035786.1, from coordinate 5,350,640 downwards.
ATAATGAATAATGGATTGTATTTACAGTCCTGTATATAGTACTGTTTGGTTCCTTAAAGCACTTTATAATAGTGAAGTTCTGGTCCAAAATATCTCATTACACTTAAAATCTGATAATCACTTTAATGCTCTATTAAGTATTATCTGTGAACCACTGGTAATTCACAATCATTATTATTATTCAGACGGGATAAACAAAAGTCTGTAATTCACACAAATTCCAGACAGACATTATGACCAGATATGTCGTAAGTTCACAACATCCTGTTTGGTCTCAACACATTAATATGGTATGAAAACAAAGTGTGCATAAGAATAACACAGTTTGAAATAAAGCTTTGTTTTTTTCCCTGCATGTTTTCAAAACAAGTGACGTCACCAAACCTAGCTGGATGTTACTCTGGGATGGTAAACACACACAGAGCCAGAGGGGAGGGGGGAGTGTTCCTTCACACATTCTGAGCCAATCACAGACACCTCATCAGCGCGTCATGGACATGTATGAGGAAGTAGAAGTAAACTGTGTTGTTCCACCTCCAGTCATTTTTCTACCGTGAAAAAACAACTGGAAACAAAACAATCTGAACATTTTTATAAATAGAACCAACACACAATGAATTCAATAACAATGAAGAACAACAATATTAATAAATAAGCATAGAATGAGTCCTTTAATAAAGTTAATATTAATAAATAAGCATAGAATGAGTCCTTTAATAAAGTTAATATTAATAAATAAGCATAGAATGAGTCCTTTAATAAAGTTAATATTAATAAATAACCATAGAATGAGTCTTTTAATAAAGTTAATATTAATAAATAACCATAGAATGATTCCTTTAATAAAGTTAATATTAATAAATAAGCATAGAATGAGTCCTTTAATAAAGTTAATATTAATAAATAACCATAGAATGATTCCTTTAATAAAGTTAATATTAATAAATAAGCATAGAATGAGTCCTTTAATAAAGTTAATATTAATAAATAACCATAGAATGATTCCTTTAATAAAGTTAATATTAATAAATAAGCATAGAATGAGTCCTTTAATAAAGTTAATATTAATAAATAAGCATAGAATGAGTCTTTTAACTAACATGATGAACATGTTCAGCAGTTGAATCTGAAAAGAAATGACCCTGGAAAATCCTTGAAAGGTCTTTGAATTTAATGTTAGCCAAGGTGTGGGAACCCTGTAAAGTGTTACTTGTTATAAATAATCAGATTTATAGACAGAGGTTGAGGACATAGTGTTACGATACAGTTTATATAGGGTCATTTGAAAAGATTGAAATGGGTTTTTACTAGTGCTAGCTTTTGACAGCACACAAGGCCACACCTCCTTTGACCTCTGACCTTTTGTGCACCTCTCATTTCGTATATGAAGCCCATCTGACCTTTGAGGTCATCTCAATCAACAACAGTGACATAATGAACATATTGACTTTTCCAACCTGCAGAAATACTCATCTCTGGATAATGTCAGCATATGTAGCTGTGTCTCTACTGGAGCGATCACATCATTATAAACTCAGAGTCTATAACGTAGTGTCGTGATCCATCATCGACAAGAAAAACACTGTGTAGGGAAAATAAAACCTCCCATACACAGTCTCTCTCTCTCTCTCTCTCTCTCTCTCTCTCTCTCTCTCTCTCTCTCTCTCTCTCTCTCTCTCTCTCTGAAGGTGACCTATGTATGACCCCGCCTCCATTTGAGACTGTTAACACTACGAGCGGCTGCAGGGTAAAAACTACTTGAGCGTATTCAGTCCTCCCCTCCACACAGTCTTTCTTTCAGCTTCCTCGGTATCAGGCCAAGTGTGGTTTAAAAAGCTACACTAGAGGACTATCATTTAGATCAGTGGTTTCCCCCTGAAAGTGAGCACACGATAAATCTGGGAAGTCACATGATGATTAAACTGATAAGGAAGGTCCTAAAAGTCTGGTTTCATGTGAAATACTGGAACTGGTCCCTTCTCTTCTCTTCAGGACTCTAAAAACAAAGAGGTTTAACCCTTTAACGCCCACTGTCACAAATATACAACATACCAAAAAAAAATCTACTGCATGTGTTATGCTTAATTTAAGAGGATTAGTTGGAGTAAAAATAAGTTTAGCTCATTTTTTAGATGATTGTTAGTACATACATATAGTTGACATTAAAATCACACCATTTAGATGAACATTAATACATTTCAATTTTGTTGTTTTGATCTAAACTGTGTTAATATGGAAGTGATTAGAACATGTTTTTTTCTCTATTTTCAGACTAACTCTAATAAAGTTTAAACAACATCACACTTCAGTGGTAGTAAGTAGAGGGTCCCTAAAGACAAACCATGTCCTTAGATAGTGTGTCCACAGTTACTGTCCTACACACATGGACCTGTGTGTTCATAAGACGACTGAGGATGAAGACTGAAATAGTCGATTACAGAGTGCAGAGTTAGACGCTCTCGGAATTAATGATTTCGTTGCATTCTTTTTTTAAAAACACAGTTCAGTATTTTATTATAAATGTAAATGATGCTGTATCCAACAGCAAGACTTAGTCTAAGCATTCATTCTTTGTAAAAAAGAATGCAACAAAATTGTGATTTTCCAGACCGTCTGACTCTGCACTCGACAATTGACTATTTCGGGCTTTCTCCTAAAGAAACGGCAAAATTTTTATTTCTCAATGTACATCTGAATGGTGTGATTTTAATGTCAACTATATATATATATATATATATATATATATATATATATATATATATATATATATATATGTCCTAACAATCATCTAAAAAATTAACTTATTTTTACTCCGGATAATCCCATTAACTTGACCATAGCACATGCAATAGATTGATTTTTTTGGGGGTATGTTGTATATTTGTGACAGTAGGTTATAAGGGTTTAATCACAAGGTTGCTTTGGATTCATTTTGATTAATTAAAACACTTAATGTTGGTGGGCTGTTTTGTCTCTACTCAAATTTCTCACAAAATATACAAAAAAACACAAAGAAACAAAAACTGTGGAGGAAAAAATATACAAAACATACTAAAATCTACTGAAATTCAACAAAAAATAAACAAACAGAAACAATTGACGAAAAATTCAAAACAAAAATGGTGATAAAATGTGTAAAACGTGTGAAGAAATAAGTATTTTATTCTAGTGTTTAATCAGATTAATCATGATGATGGGCTAATCCGTGTTAATGTGGTAACTTTGACAGCCCTACTTTTTAAAAAAAATATATACTTATATCTAAATTCATGCATTAAGGGATTAAGAGACTACATGTCCTCATTTTTACAATAACAATGAATGTCGAGATAGAGTTGGAGGCAGTTGTTCAGATTGACCAGTATTCATCAGGATCCTCGTTTCCATCCAACAGTTACTGAATGTTATTTATGAATGATCTGCAGGTCTCAGTATTTTTTTGGTTGATGAAATTACCTCATGGTATCTCAGTGTCAGCCACGATAAGAACTGATGGAATTCTCTACATATAAAGGAAAGAAGATTTAGTGTTTCCTTTAGTGTCTGTTTTAGCACAGGACACGCTACACCTCCCTTTATGACGGGAGAAGACAGAGCGTGACCCACAATTCACTGCAGCAGTAACACAGGCCTCCATATGTATTCACAAAAACAGACAAGTGGCTCCAGGCACAACAAACCCTCGCAGACATTTGACCTTGGACTTTGACCTTTGACCTATAGTCACCAAACTTTAATGGCATCTGTTGTGGACCACCTCACATCTTTCATGGAACTTTCACAATATTGAATGGAAATTGGTCGAGTAGTTGAACATGTTATGTTTGTTTATTTCTCCCTGATATGAGTTATTGTGTTTTCTGTCATTTTGACCATTTTAACTCCCTGGAAGAAGACACTTAGTCTCAATGGGACAATCCTGGCTAAGTAAAGGATAAATAAATAAATAAATAAATACAAACAAAAAAAATAGAAATAGACCCAAAAACACTACCTCACCCTCCTCTTTGGGGGGCAGGGCAACTAGAAAGCACCCCCCCTCCCAATCACCACTGAATCACCACTACAAACCCTGTCCCCTCACAAACATTTATCTCTTATCATTGACAAAACATATTTTGGTGACTGTGACCTTTGACCTACATTCACCAGAATTTAGGGCCTGTTTACATATGCCCAGGTATTTTTAAAAAACATATACATACATATATATATATATTTTTTTTTTTTTTTTTTTTTTTAAGCTCCGTTTTCCCCAAAAAAAACCTTTCTGCATATAACAATGTTTTTTTTTTTTTTATATTTACGTTTATATTGTTCCGCATCAAGAGCTGTTAAACCACACAAAGCCTGTCGACATCCTGAAATGTTCCCTCCGTTCCTCCAGGACAACAACACCATTCATTAAATTCTCTCACCAGACAACAGCTTTTCTAGGTTAAAAAAACACTAGGATTTTCACATTTAACACATCTTTATTTAGAATAGTGTTTATAAGAGCATTTATAGCCATATTTTCCATATCTAATGCACTGACATCTAGCTAGCTTTTCCTGTCCCAATTCTGAGCCTATTTTTGGCCCCAGTATTTTATTTTTTAAAAATCATTAATTTTAGAATGCCTCATGGCAAGAGTATACATTTTGGCATTTATCTGAGGTCATCATTAGGTACATCTTTGTGGGGAGGGGGATATATCTACATTTCTCTTTTACCACTGGGTCTAAAACAGTTGTAAAAGTACCAGATACCAAAAATAAACCCAGTTTCATGGAAAGACGTCCATGTGATTTATAAAGACATACTATAAACTAAATTATAGTGACAGTCAGGGTGAGAGATAAAGGAGTGAAGAGGGTAACATTAAAGGACATCTAAAATGGAGCATTATCTCTGTAAAAAGACCACATGTTTAATTAACAAGAGACGAGGAGGAGGAAGAGGAGGAGGAGGAGGAGGAGGAGGGGGAGGAGGAGGGAGGAGGAGGAGGAGGGGGGGTGAGGAGGAGGAGGAGGAGGAGGAGGAGGAGGGGGGGGGGTGAGGAGGAGGGGGGTGAGGAGGAGGAGGAGGAGGAGGAGGAGGAGGAGGAGGAGGAGGAGGAGGAGGAAGAGGAAGAGGAAGAGGAAGAGGAAGAGGAAGAGGAAGAGGAAGAGGAAGAGGAAGAGGAGGAGGAGGAGGAGGAGGAGGGGTGGCAGCAGATGAAGACAGCACCCACAGCGTTGTGTCTGTGAGGGCGTGTCCCTGTAAAAGCGCCTTCAGACATTGGGGGTGTGGCTCAGGGTTGAGGTTTGCGTTGGCAGAGGTTGAGCGTCTAATGAGGGTGGCAGTTAAAGCAGCTCTGTACCCGTCAGCACTGAGGTGGTACAACACTAACAACACAACAATAATCTGAGCACATTCTGCTGCTCAAAGTATACTAACATTCTGTACTTAAGTAGAAGTACAACTACTTATGTGTAAAAAATACTCTGGTAAAAGTAAAAGTACTGATTCAACTCCTTTAATGAAATTAAAAAAGTATAAAAGTTAAACTGCTTTTTTTGGCCATGGATGAAATAATACTGAACTATCAAAAATAAGAAAATTATCCAAAAAAATAAAGCCCTTAAAAGTGAGTTACTGTGTAGGTAATGTGTTTGATGGGCTCACAGTCATTATGAGATTAAAAAGAAAAGTCATAAATATGAGATTTTTAAAAAATGTAAAATTATGATATAAAAAGTCACATTTTCTCTCCTCCACTGATTTTTGAAACAACATGTTTTTCATACTGTCACATCTGTTTAATTTGAAAAAGTAATGAGTCTATTCTGAGAATGTAGAGTATAAAGTACATATATTTATATAAATGTAAAGAGTATAAAGTACATATATTTATATAAATGTAAAGAGTATAAAGTACATATATTTATATAAATGTAAAGAGTATAAAGTACATATATTTATATAAATGTAAAGAGTATAAAGTACATATATTTATATAAATGTAAAGAGTATAAAGTACATATATTTATGAATAAATTTAGAAAGTAAAGGTAAAAAGTTGCCAGAAAAATAATCAAGTAATGTACAAATACCTAAAAAAATATATACTGAAGTACATTAATAAAGTACTTATACTTAGGTACTTCCCACCTCTGTAGGTTATAGATCCAACTGCTGTTTAGTGTCTTCACAACAACATTTGCACTTGTTCTTATTTTATTATTATTACCAGTGTAAATACAATGTGAGGGAAGAAATATACTGGAAAAGACAAATGAAAGGACAAACATATATGATAGGAAAAAAAACACCTTAAGAAATAATAAGATAAATATAAGCAGGCAGATACAAACAGAATGCACCACACAGATGTATATTTTACTTTAAGTTAAAAAAAGAGAAAAATATCTACAATAACTACTATTACTGTAATATTTTTCTTCATTATTTCCTGATTGATTGCAGTATTTAATCATATAATCGTGCCAAAGCCAAACATATTCATTATACACTGAACCCTAAGAGGAAATGGAGCCAAAATGTTTTCATGTGACAGCAGTCAAGTTAATGACAGAGGATTGACGAGCAGAGCTACACAGCCTCAAGCACAGAAACACCATTAATCATCTTTTCTCATTTTTTTGGGACATAGTCAACAGATTTCTACTCAGGCATGAGGCCAGGCACCTCCTGGAAAGCTCATTTTCCTGCCTTTTTATAACTAGAACAACATAGCAACTGTAAGCACAAGTGTTCATAGTCATTTCACTGCAAGAAAAATGAATGAATTAAACGATTATTGTAATATATTATTATATTATATTTTATTATACTATATTATTGAGTTAAAATGTCTGATTTCAAGTAAAATTATCTGCTAGTGCATTTGGAAAAGGCTTTTAGAAAATGTTATGTTTGCATACTGACAATAAAAACTCTTGAATGTTGTAATGAAGGTGTTCCAGAAACTAAAGGGTTGGTAGTTCAAATCCCACTGTGTCCTAGTCATGTGCTGTTGTGTCTTTGGGCAAAAGCCTTCACCCTCTTTGCCTCCAGTGCTGCTACTGTGTATGAATGTGTATAAATGTTTACTGGTGAATGAGCAGAAACACTTTCATCACTTTGCATTCTTCTTATTTCTACTCAAAAAAATTTAATCACACTTAAAATGAAACCTAATCACATTAAGAGGAGGAAGTTTTCAGTGAAATAAAACAGATCTGGAAAAATCTGGTTTCAAGAAAAAATTCCATTCCATTCCATTTGTTGTAATCACAGTTTTTTTTTTGAATTAAGCAAAACGTATTAATTATCTATTATCTATCTATTATTTTGTCTAAAAACCAGTTCTTATATCTCATTCAAAAGTTACTTATTTTAATTGCGATGAGATATTCAAGATTAAAGAGCGACATTATTTATGTCTGAAGGGAAATTAGTTTTTGGGTAAATTCCCTCCAGTGTCACTCACACTGGTGGGTGGTCAGAGGAGCCAAAGGCACAAATGTTAGCTACGCCTCTGTCAGTCTGCCCCAGGACAACTGTGGATACATATGTAGTTCACCACCACCAGAGTGAGAATGTGAGAGTGACTAATGTAAAGTGCTTTAAGTGGCCAAAAAAGTACTTTTTTAAATCCAATTCATTATTATTATTTAATAGTAAAAGATCAATGATTAAGATTCAAATGTTTTTCTCATTTGAATCTTTAACACTTTCATATCAATAATTGTAATTCAATTCAATTCAATTCAATTCAACTTTATTGTCATTGAGCCTTCGTACATGGTACTTGAGCACAACGAAATTGGGATTGACTCCCCACACTGTGCAAAAAAGATAGAAAGAATTATCAAGTATAAAAAAAATAGAAATATCACATTCAACAGTCAGGATAAAATATAAATATCTATATATAAAAATAAAATAAATACAAATAACTAAAAGCAGGGAGCACTGATGACAGTGGTATTGCACCTCTATAAACCTGAAAAGAAAAGTGATTATTGCACAAGATTCAATATGTCAGCCCTCTTAAATATGTTGGTACCTGCCTTCAACGAAATAAATTTTATAGAAAAAAAAAACCCTGTATCCCTGAGGGTTCAAACACTGAGCATGTTTCTGTTTCTGACCTATTTCTGTCCAGTTTACAGCAGAAGAAACCAATGAGACTGTGGATGTGCCAGAAGGAACATACACAGCAGAAAAAAACTCTGGATTCTTGGGAAAGTTACTGTTTGGACTTTATTTGTCTCTCAGATTGTAGTTTTCGTTGGACCTTCGGACCTTGAACATTTTTTTCTGTTGGACTTTACAGCAGAGGAGGCGGTGGGTTTCAGTTTGGATGATCGACAGATTCAGTCTTTGGGGTTTTTTTTGTTTTTTTTTCTTCTTCACTGAAATAGTAGTTATATGACTAAGAGAGAGGACACACTGTACCAGATGTATCCACAGTACATGCTGAATTATGCAGCAAAGTGATCCAGCCTTTTCCTTCAGATGCAGTGTTTGCAGTAGGAACACAGTTTTAATCATGTACTAACTAATTCGGTGTCGAAACACAGGCATCCAATATTGACAGATACACTGTGATATTGTACGCACAGCTGACACCTGATAAAACACTGTAAAAAAAAAAAAAAAAAGATTTTCGGGGTTGGTAAATTCAAATGATGGAAATCAGTTACATTTTAGCCCCTTAACACCTACTGTCACAAATATGCCACATGGCAAAAAATATATATTTTTTTGTCTATTGTATTTTGTTATAATCAAATTAATTATCTACACTTATTTTATCATTTATGTTTTTATATACTCATATTTAATCAATCATAATAGTTTCCAGTGAAATCTATTATAATTGGTGAATTCTACCTATTTGTAAACTGTAACAATTGCTACTTAAAATAATATCATAAAATCTACCCCCATGTTGGAGGACATGCTGTGGGAATTTCCCAGCATGCATTGGGACAAACTAGTTGGGGCAGTTTTCATGTGTATTACAGTGTTGATATGAAGTGTTGTTCCATATATATATATAGCACAGTCAGCATGTTTATATTTTTATTATTTCTGCACCATGAGCCAAGTTGTACCTTTGTCAACTGTTTGTAAACTGAGTCAATTATTTATAATTTAACACAAAATACCATTATATGATGATCATTTGCATAATTCTGTCCAAGACCATGACAATGCTGTGACTGTAGACCAGGGCCAGACTGGATCAGGATTTCAGGCCTGGAATATCCTGCAGCATCCAGGTCAATTCCAACAACACGGAGGCAAAAAAGAAAAGAAATACAAGGGGGGGGGGGGGGGGGGCAGATTATTCACCTTCACATGTGTCAGTTGTTTCAGTTTATGTTAGACCAATTAAACGAGTTATACCAATTAGACCTGTCAAACCAGTTAGACCAGTAAACCAGTTAGACCAATTAAACCAGTTAGACCACTTAGACCACTTAGACCAGTTAGACCAGGTATACCAGTTATACCTATTAGACCAGTCAAACCAGTTCGATCCGTTAGACCAGTTAAACCAGTTAGACCAGTTAAACCAGTGAAACCAATTAAAATAGTTATACCAATTAGACCAATCAAACCAGTTAGACCAGCTAAACCAGTTACACCACTCAAAACAGTGAGACCAGTGAGACCAATTAAACCAGTCAAACCAGTTAGACCAGTTATACCAGTTATACCAGTTATACCAATTAGACCAGTCAAACCAGTTAGACCAGTCAAACCAGTTAGACCAGTAAACCAATTAGACCAGTTAAACCAATTAAACCAGTCAAACCAGTCAAACCAGTTAGACCAGTTAAACCAGTTAGACCAGCTAAACCAGCTGAACCAGTTAAACCAGTTAGACCACTTAGACCAGTCAAACCAGTTTGGCCCGTTAGACCAGTCAAACCAGTTAGACCAGTCAAACCAGTTAGACCAGTTAAACCAGTGAAACCAGTTAGACCAGTTAAACCAGCTAAACCAGTTAGACCAGTTAAACCAGTTATACCAATTAGACCAGTCAAACCAGTTAGACCTGTCAAACCAGTGATACCAATTAAACCAGTCAAACCAGTTAGACCCGTTAAACCAGTTAGACCAGTCAAACCAGTTAGACCAGTTCAACCAGTTAGACCAGTCAAACCAGTTAGACCAGTTCAACCAGTTAGACCAGTCAAACCAGTTAGACCAGTTCAACCGGTGTGACATACACACACACACGGCTCTTGGGACAACCCAATAGTACCTCCATAATAAAAGTACCTCCATAATAAAAGGCTTGATGGGTTTTGAACCCCCAACCAAGCCTCCAAGGCAGCTGAGCCTGGAAGGCACTCCCCGCCCCCCGGTGGCTCTAGCCAGGGCCAGACTGGCAGACTATTGAGCAGGGTCGTCCCATCTGCCTGCTGTAGACCTTCAACTGTAGACCATCAACTGTAGACCTTCAACTGTAGACCTTCAACTGTAGACCATCAACTGTAGACCATCAACTGTAGACCTTCAACTGTAGAACTTCAACTGTAGACCTTCAACTGTAGACCTTCAACTGTAGACCTTCAACTGTAGACCATCAACTGTAGACCTTCAACTGTAGACCTTCAACTGTAGACCATCAACTGTAGACCTTCAACTGTTGGGGGCGATTCTACGCTGTTGTAGCATTTGTCCCAATTGGACGCTTCAACCTGACGTCAGGTTTTGTACTCATCTTGTGAAGGTCAAGTATGCCGAGGTTTACAGTCGACACCTGACATTATAACATTGTATGTATGTAGAAAAACACAGATTGGCAGAATAGGTCGGCTTTAATTTATAAAGTAAATATAAGCTTGTTTTTACAGTGTACAGTATGTGACGCAGACTCTGCCATGTGGGAAAAACAGCTTTCCAATGTCACACGGCTCCTGAACAGACTGCTGAATCACTGCCAGGAGGGACAGCATAAACACACAACACGCTCACACACCAGTACAATAAACTCCCATCCCTTTCTATCGTCCCCTGGAAGGTGAGGCCACAGACACTCTATTCCCCTACGTTAACTCAGGACCTCTGCAGGCGTACGACATTCATGCAGAGCCTCCTTTTGACAGCAGAAGGTCGACTCCGCCTCCCCATGAATCTCCATCTGCTCCATCTGTAGCAGTTCATCTCTGAATGAAGGGCAACACACACAGTCTTAATTGTTGTTCTCAGACTATTCTATGTTCACAGACGGTTATAGATTAATATGAGGGTTCTCGCTTTCTATCTTTCTTTAATCTTTAGATAAATACACTGGGGGAAAAAAACGCCCCTCTAAAAACAAGTGAAAAAGGTTATGTAAGATATTTTTGCTTCATGTAAACAAAACAAAAAAACAAAAAACAATGTGGCTGTAATGAAGAATATAACATAAGGAGACACTATGAAACACAAAATGAGTTTTTCAATAAATACTGAGTTTGGCCCATGACTTCATCTCAGTTTTTTTTTTTGCTCAGTGTGACACTCCTGATGTCCATGGTGGGGCTGTCTGTCATTAAATGAGACCTGCTGAGCTGTGTTCATTTGTTTTCCTATGTGAGATACTTATTTTTTGTAATTCAGTGCCCTGTTATAAATGTATGTCTCTGTGTTTTTTACGTAGTGTTGATTAGAGGCCGACCAATCAATTTTAGCTATATTTTAATCAATCGGCATTGGACGATTGTCTTATTTGGTCGCGCTGATTTTAAATCAGGCACATCTAGGGACAGCTACTTAGGACGCTTCAGAAGTCATCAGCGATATTTCCTAAAGTGGTATGTTTATTCTCTTGATAGGTTGTAATATATGATGTGTAGCTTCATTAAGTGAAAGGAAAAACCAACAGTATTTCAACTGCATCTCAGTTGTGGAACTCCTCCGGAAATTAAATGTTATTATTCGAAGCGTTGTGGCCACGAGCACATTGGGAATGTGTCGACTATGCTAGCCCCCTAAACGCCGGTGACCGCTATGTTAGACTTAGACTTAGACTTAGACTTCCTTTATTGTCATTGCACAAGAATACACACAACAGTGGGATTTTTGGCAACGAGACGTCGTTGCTTGGCTTCCGGAGTACACCTACTAAATAAATAAGTAAAAAAAAGCATCTGAGGAACAGAGTAAACAGGATGAGTAGTGCAAAAAACAGAGTAAGTAGTAGTGCAAATATAGGGGGGGTTGTTTCACAACCAGGAGGTAGATTTTTTTTGTCCATGTTATGGATAAGTGCACTGAGAGTACATTGTCCATGAGGTACACGAATGAGTTTGTGGGGGGGTTGTTATTTGTCATTCAGCAGTCTGGTGGCCAGGGGGAAGTAACTGTTCCTGAATCTGGCCGTTCTGCAGTGGATGCTGCGGAACCTTCTCCCAGATGCCATGCGAGTGAACAGTCTGTGCTGGGGATGAGTGGGATCAGAGAGGATCCGGTGGGTTACGATCTAAACTATAGCAACAGAGAATCTGAGTGAAAAGTAAACGAAAAGAGGACGTAAAACTAACATGTGAACGTTTTCTATCATTGTCATCCAATGTCCATTGGTTTTCGCGATGTTTATATGTTTAGTTTAATTGTGAACCAAAGACGGATCACATGGAAGCTCTCTAGTTTCTATTTCCGGTTTCCTGCACAGCATGCTGGGAGACGGAGTTTTTTATTGTTGAAACGGTAAGAGTCCCCCCAGTGCGGGACATAGAAATGCTGTTTGTCAGTCTGTCCGTCCAATACTCTACCCTCAATAACTTTTGACAGCTTTGATGGAGGATCACCAAATTCAAGTTCGACGATGACTCGTACATTTTGACATGTTTTTTTGTCATTTGTGCGACAGTGGACACAAGGCCTTCAGACCAACAGCAGGTTATTTTTAATATTTATTTCATATATTGTTTTTTGGTTTTTTTTAATGTTCAATTTTCAATAAATCGTGTTGAAGTGTATAAATGTTGTGCGTCCTCTAATTAGTATGATATTTAAGCATGCCAATTAAAGACGATACAATAGCATATTGGCCCAAAAAATCGGCTGCTCATATCGGCCATCAGCTGACTCTTGACTTCTAAATATTGGCATTGGCTTTAAAAAAACCCATATCTGTCAACCTCTAGTATTAACAGGTTGATTTAGTCAGTTAAGGTCTAAGTGTATATAAATTATTCTGGAATCTGCTATACAGAAGGTTCATGGAGGTTGAATGTCACAAAAAATAGTATTTGTGTTTAATCTCTTGTCCCTGGACTTGGTGATTTTATCACCTATTGGAAATGCTTTATGTATTGCGGCTCAGAAAGATGACGAACTCCTAATCTGACTAGTCCATCTCTTACCCATGTCTTGTAAAAACAATTTCTTACACATGAAGTCAACAGAACACAATCTGTTGTTTCTCTTGAGTCCAGGGATCCATCACCTGTGACGTCCAGGTACTCTGAGCGTGGGTCATTTGGCAGTGATTTAATTAGATGAAATCATTGTCTTGGAGGAGGTTGCCAGCAGCCAGTAGGTGAAAGAGTATGAGTTTAAGTAGACTGGATTGTAATTCCCTATGGCTCTGCTGCTCTCAGCTCAACATTGACTTTGTCCTGACATTCATCAGCCCAGAGGTAAAAGATAAAGATGAAGAGCAAAAAAAAAAAAAAAAAAAAGACTAGGAGACATGGATTAAAAAAACAATAGGATGTTCATATGTAATTCCTCGTGTACATATGTATGTCCTCCCTCTGAGCTGATATAAAGGTACCAGTGATTCACGGGCTGACCCGAAGTGAGCGGGTGCCTGCGGTCATCTGCAGTTGCGGGTCATTGAAAAATATTTTTAATGATATTCGAGTTGCGGTCAGTCAGGTTGTTCGAAGTAAACATTAAAATAACCTGGTAAATCATTGTAATTTAAATATTAGGTACAATTTTCTATTAATACATACACTTTATTAACTGAATTTCTGTGAAGGTGTCGTCCATCGTGGTCAGTATCCAACGGTATGGAGGGAGCAAGAGAGTAAATAAAGTTGGAAGAGTGGAAGCTCCGGAAACATCCAAACAAAAAAAGTAAGGTTTGCGACACATTGGCTGAGATTTTTTAAGATGATGAGCGGCTCCCAGTGTTTTCTTTTCTGTGGAAACCGGGTTCGAATGTGTCTTTGGGTGTTACAGGTTGTCGACCCCTGGTTTAGATGCTGCGTTAGCGTTGATAACTTTTGAATGATGAAGCACAACAAACATATTTATGAACATATTAACTTACAAACAATGACATGGAATTTTAACACAGAAATAAATGCAGGTATGTGAGTAAGGTCAAAGGTCATGTGATGTTCATAAAGACCAGTGACTACTTTATAAAAATGTGGGTCGAGAAGTGGGTCGGGTGCGTCCTTTTCAAATATATTTCTTGCGGTCTGAGTTGCAGACGGGCTAGTTAAAAAAAGCAGTCGGTTGTGGGTCGTTTATACATCGACCCACGCATCACTGAAAGGTACCCACCGTGTATAAAATCTATAAATCAGCTTGTGGAAGAACTTCACTGACTGTATGAGTGTATCTGGCAGACTTCCCGTTGTCAGTGGGTTTTAAGGAGTGTTTTATATCCCTTTAGATCACTGTAGTCCTTCATTAGAATGTTAGAGATGTATGTGAAGCACTGAAGATTTAAAACTACCTCAGACGAAAATCATTAATAACAGTTTTAAGCTGCAGTCGTCTGTGATGTTCTGTTACTATGCTGTGGTTATAGTGGAGAATACCGTCTTCATGTCAACTGTCAGCTCAACTATCCAGATGCCAGACAGATTAGAAGATCACAGCAGAAGGATTTCCACTGATGAACTTCACTCACCATGTATTTCAGCGTTCCCAGAAGATCTGGTTTTATAGCAGGGGCGTCAAACACATTTTCGTTCTGGGGCTATAGTATAAGTCACTAGGTTAAAAAAAGAAATGGGAATTAATGAGTTGAGTTGTTGTCATGTACACAATCCAGTTTTTTTGTAATTTAACTGGAACAGCACACATTCATGAACTTTTCTGTAAATGTGTCAGTAGTAGCAAAAAAACATATTTTTCAACCGTTGTCCCTGGGCTAGGTATTGTATGCTAACATTAAAATAATTTCAGTGTCCCCTGTCCATTGACCCCTAAAATGTGCTAATATTAGCCTAGCTGCACTGGACCCCACTACTGGCAGCAAATCTAATGTGTTACCGTAGTAGTCTAGTTAGCTACTGTCAAGATTTCCCTGGAACTGGCTGATGAACCACAGTGAAGTATAGAGTCAGAGGGCGGGTGTAACAAGGTGATGCTGTGACGATTCAGAGAGAAGTAGTGCAGCCCAATGACAAATGACGCCCCTGTGTTTGTCGATCTGCTTACGTCTGTTAGTCACATCAAATATTGACACGTCTTCGCTACTAACAAGTCAAGATTAGACTGAGTCATACATTCAACTGAAATCTGCTGAAATTCTCCTTTAAAGTTAAAAGCAGTGGTTTCGTTCCAGGCTAACGACGACTGAACAGAGTATTGGAAACACAACAGAACATCCTGTTTTTTCCTGACAGTTGACAAGAACCAGATCAGCATTTCATTATTGGTGGTGACAGGACGACAACAAGTGCGCACACACACACACACACACATACACACATACACATATACTCGTTTCCATGTCTCACAAGTAGCCATTGGGTAGTGAGAGTATTTTTCACATCTTTTTTAAAAAAATAAAATAAAATAAATAATAAAACATTGAAAATTAAATGAAAAAAATAAAAATGAATAAATACAAATAATTAAAAAATGCATAATAATAATAATAAAAAAAATAAATAGCGAAAAAATACAGAAAAATAAATACTATTTTATAAAATAAAAAGATTATACAAATTGGAACATTTAAAATAAATAAATACAAATGAATTCATATTTTTTAAATTAAAAACTAAATAAAAATGAATAAATATTAAATATAATAACTAAAAATTAACAAATAAATGATAAAAAAGTAAACACATCTTCAAACCTTTGCAAAAGAAATGTTGCTTTGTACCTGCTTTTCTCATGCTTTATTAGGACTTCCATAAAAAAAAAAAAAAAACAATGTCTTTATAGGGCCACATTATTTCTATTTTATTAGTGGGGACCATTATTTATATTTGACCCTTGTGTGGACCTGAATTTGGTCCCCATAGTGTTGGAAGTCCTCATGGTGTAACTGTGTAAACATATCAATGTCCCTAAAAGTATAGGAATACACACACACACACACACACACACACACACACACACACACACATATTCTTTTAATGTTATAGAAAACACAAACCACAGCCTGATGCAACAATGTGAGGTCACAGTAATATGAATGGAGTCTATATATAGAACATACAGTATAGTATAGTACTGTACTGTATAGTACAGTATAGTATAGTACTGTACTGTATAGTATAGTACTATACTGTACTGTATAGTACTGTGCAGTATAGTACTGTATAGTATAGTACTATACTGTACTGTATAGTACTGTACAGTATAGTATAGTACTGTACTGTATAGTACTGTACAGTATAGTACTGTACTGTATAGTACTGTACAGTATAGTACTGTATAGTATAGTACTGTACTGTATAGTACTGTACAGTATAGTACTGTACAGTATAGTACTGTACTGTATAGTACTGTACTGTACAGTACATCCATATTAAGATGAGCAGAAGAGAACAGATGTCAGGCCTGTTGTAATTGGGAGTGTGTGTTTTGCACATATCAGCATGACTGAAGGTGTTTAGCGCCGAGGAAAAAGTGAGAAGACACGTGGACAAATGCACGCCGCAGGATTTAATATGGCTGCATGAAGAGTGTGTAGAGAGTATGTGAGGGTTTACAGTCACTCAGCACATTTGTTAGGACACATCTTACTAAGCAGAATCCTGATGAAAGTGCAGTGTGTTCAGAAGTCTTCTTCAGCACTCCTGTTACACCACTCTCACAGATGAATGAAGCTACTACAAACACACACACACACACACACACACACACACACACACACACACACACACACACACAGAAGTCTGGTGCTGGCCTTAAACTTTTCCTCTCCTCCTGTTCAGATGTGGCTCTTTATCACCATCACTTGATACTCCTTCTCTCCAGTAGACCTGATGAATGGCTAAAACACTTAAATCAGTCTGTTCCTCTACTCTTGACAGATTTATTGAAACTCTCCTCATGTTTGAATCCACAGTGGGTACGGTGGTCAAATAACAACCTATCTGACATTAGTACTGTCTGCTTAAAGTTGTCTTTGTGTTCACATACGCATTTATGACCAGAGAGTCTGTAACCTTTACACCTTTACAGTCTATAGAATGTTTTTTTGACTTAAAATAACAAATTAACCTCCACTGTCGAACAGACAGATCCAGGAACTCCTTCCTTCTACAGGCCAAGCCATCACATTTGTATAATAAAAGATAATTATATTACTTTAAATGGACTGCACTTCTATAGTTCTTTTCCATCTTCATGGTGCTCAAAGTGCTTTACATTAGCCACACACACACACACACACACACACACACACACACACCAGTAGGTTTCTAAGGTTCTGTCAGTCCTACTAGGAGACTAAGTCAGGGTTCAGTGTCTTTGCTCAAGGACTCTTGGACATATAGGCAGCCAGAGCCGGGATGCGAACCGCCAACCATTCAGTCATTGGATGACCCACTCTACGAACTGATAGATAGATAGATAGATAGATAGATAGATAGATAGATAGATAGATAGATAGATAGATAGATAGATAGATAGATAGATAGATAGATAGATAGATAGATAGATAGATAGATAGATAGATAGATAGATAGATAGATCCACCCCCTCCTCCTCCTCCCTCCCCCTCTCGGGTCCTTGAAATCCTTGAAAGGTTGTGAATCTGAAAAAATGAGTTCAATGCCCTGAAGTTTTTGAAACAGGTATAAACTCACCATCCTTCATTCACCTCTCTTCATTCAAAGGGGGGGGGGGTCTGTCTTGGTGGAGGTTTGCACCCTGAGTGCTTTTCTAGTTTTTCTTATGTGAATACTATAGTTACAATCAATAAAGTACTTCTATTTAAAAATGTAAAGTGACTTTTAGGTGAGTTCTCAAATGATATTTTATATATATTTAAACATGCCTTGCATTTAAATCATGGAAATGTATTAATTGAAATATAAGTCTTCCCATACCAAATAAATTCAACAAATAATAAAAACCTAGAGACTGCATTTACAGTATCTTTGTGTCCACAGCATTGCTTAAAAATACTAATTCATTCAGTTCAGTTCAGTGTGGTTTTCATGTTTTTATCGAAACTATAAGGATTAATGGAGTGAAGCTAAAGGGCAGCATTTAGCCCTGGAGTCACTGGATGTAGACCCCTGGGGTAACTACTGACATTTCCAATCCAGATGAAATTAGAAGTACAAGCCCTCCACCCAGGACAACAGTCTAACATTATAAACCACAAAAACAGCAAAAGACACAAATGAGGACCTATGTTTTTCTGGGTTTTTTTATTAGCTGGTTAAAAATAAGCAACATATTTCTGGCTGGTCTTGTGCTGCTCCATAAAAATCTAACTCGGTGGTTTTCTAATAATGAGGTGGGTCTCCCCTGGGAGGCGCTGGAGGACGACAGGGGAGGCGCAGCATGAGGAAAAATAAACCTGAATTTACAAAAAAAGTCTAAATGTGGTTAACTAACTACAGTACATACGATTAGTTAACTACAGTACATGTGGTTAGTTAACTACAGTACATACGATTAGTTAACTACAGTACATGTGGTTAGTTAACTACAGTACATACGATTAGTTAACTACAGTACATGTGGTTAGTTAACTACAGTACATGTGGTTGGTTAACTACAGTACATGTGGTTAGTTAACTACAGTACATGTGGTTAGTTAACTACAGTACATGTGGTTGGTTAACTACAGTACATGTGGTTAGTTAACTACAGTACATGTGGTTAGTTAACTATAGTACATGTTGTTAGTTAACTACAGTACATGTGGTTAGTTAACTACATGGGCGTAGGTTTCTATATAGATGGTCGTGACATGTCACAACCAATGTTTGGGGATTGCAAAAAAGTCCCTCCCAATATTTGTCATTTTAATTTAATAAAGGAAAAATCTACATTCATTGAAAATTTTGAAATCCTATTTCAATATACTACACACATGGTAGCATTAATAAAAACTATTTTACATGTGTTCACGTTTTGTTTTTGCCACGTTCCGATATTGATTGGATGATATGATGACCCATGTCTGCTGTTTTTATTGGTTGTGCACATGCGGGTCAGAAAAACAACGGACATCCATGTGCTGGAAACGCAGAACTTGTAATTGTCTGAATTTTAATACTGTAAGCTCCGGAGACAATGGCACCGAAAAAGACACAGGACAGGAGAACATATTTCACAACCGCGGCTTTAAGTATTAGTGAGCACAGAATCACGTGACAAAATGAATAGCATTCATGTAGCGAAGTGTGTTAAACCCCCCCCCCCCGGCTAATTTGGAGTGCTGTAGTTTTACCTGTCTTAAAGGGATACACCACCCCCAGACCACATTCAGAATTTAAAAATCTGTTTAATTAATAATACATTATAAATAATAAAGATGTCTCTAAAATGTATCATTGGGGGGTGGGGGTGGGGGAGTGCTTTTGAGTTCTTTTAGGGGAGCCTCACTATACCATAATTTAAATTAAACATTAAATCCTGCTGTTAAAGGTGATGCATGCCAGGTGTGAAGAAGATAAACAGTATTTATCGGCTTCCACTTCTAAAACTGCCACTAATCATTTTACTTCAGGAAGTGTTTAGTTACAGAAGGAAGGGTGCCATTTCATTTTTAGGACCCTCCAGACTCCTTCGGCTACATCTTTTTTAGATTACTAGCACATGAAGCTTCTGGGGCTACAATCCCAGCATGAAATAAGGTTCTATTTTTATCATGTGACCAAACCGATAATGTGTTTTGAATGTTAAATGTAACCAGTGTGTTTTAGAGCGAAGACAGCTTTGCTTTGTTTGAGAGGTGGGTTGTGGTAGTGCATGTGCTCTGTGTAACAACCACAGACTGGGTGCACGCCTGCATGTGCCACAGGAATGTATGACACAGTTGTGATCGCTGAGGAAAACTGGTGCATTATAGAGAGAAACCTGCACCGTTTCAGAGGAGGGGTAACGTGAAAACAGAAAGCAGGGTGATGGTAATTAATAGGAAATAATCTTTTTTACTGCATATATTACCAAACCCTCTGGATGTGATCATGGTTTAATGTTTAAGGTTAACGCAGTCCTAAAATGTATTACTATAATAAAAAAAAATGCACCAATGAATAAGCGCTCCCTGCAGTAAATGTCCAGAAATTAAGCGATTCCTTCCTTTTTTTGCATATAAATGTAGGGATTATATTGATCACCTGACAATAGGCTCATTTCCTAGCAACCACAGCCATCTGCAGCTGTTGGCATGGACAGGACACTGATAAGATGTGGGACAATTTCACACTTATCAGTCCATTATGATTCAAAATACAGCCGTTACTGCACCATAACATCTATTAAGTGTCCTTAAAAGGTCTTTTATGCATCGCTGATATTCCAAACTCTCAACATCAGGGTGGAAACTGCAAAAATCTAACTCTTACAGAGTGTATTTTTCTAATTTCTAGTCAAAATATCTCACTACATTTAAAATAAGACATAATTACGTAAAAAATTAGCTAAACTTATTTTTACTCCAGATAATCCCTTTAAGAAGTAGTTTTTTTTCTTTTTTAGGGTTATATTTTACAAATGTAACTTGTTTGGTTGTACAGTTCAGAGACTTTCTAATTAGAGAGAGAGAGAAAGAGAAAGAGAGAGAGAGAGAGAGAGAGAGAGAGAGATATCTAATCCCCATGATATCTTTGTCATGTCACTCACACCTGTAGCATCACATAATATTTGTATACCTTCAAAAGCCTCAGAATAATCGTCATCTGTAGAAGAAACGCTGGTATTTCATCATCAAACTCCATTCTCTTTTCATTCAGTTCTGTGTCCAGTGGAAGAAACAAGTGTTTCTATATGTTATCACTTTATTTGATTCTAGAAGTTGTTTCATAGTGTTTTTCATCCCATTACTCACTTTCTGATGTTTTGGTTAAAAGCTCCATTAGTTTTCCTCACATTGGTGGACTGCAAAGTGACTCACTACTCCCTCTAGTGGTCACATAAATAATAATAATAATAATAATAATAATAATAATAATAATAATAATAATAATAATAATAATAATAATAATAATAATAATAATAATAATAATAATAATAATAATAATAATAATCTTTATTTGTATAGCACCTTTCATACAAACACTATAGCACAAAGTGCTTCACATTGATTATTTTAAGACAGGGTGAAAAATACATTATATAAAATAATCTAAAAATTAAATATAAAATAAATATAATAGAAAAAATAAATTCAGTTCAATCACATATTTTCCAGCCAATCCACTGGCATTTTTAATAGAACTTCAACATCGTTTATTCTAATTATTCTTCTTTTAGATTAAAAAAAAATTACATACAACATATAAATCCTGTAACAATGTATGTAGATTTTAGAATTTGATTTGCCCTTATTTTAATAAACCTGTAACAGTGAGACCAAATAATTTGCACTGATTTCATCTTATTGGTCTGAAAGTGTGAGTTTTTTTTTTTTTTTTACTGACTTTATGGCATTAATTCAAGTTTTGGAGAATCACACTCACTGTTTTTTCTTCCAGTAGTTGATTGAAAAAAACACATCAACTGTCAGCCTATACAAAGCTCTGTCTTCCGTGGTTGCCTGGCAACCTCGCAGCTGATAACATGAGTTTAGGAAGTGCACTGCTCCTGGCTAAGAAAGATCTCCAAACATAAATCCACATGAAACCATGACTTGTTCTTTTTCCATCTGCTGTGTTTGCATTTTTGTATTAGATGGGAACATGGTGATGGCTGTGGGCAAAAAAGTAATTACATGCTCTATAATTATATATATATATATATATATATATATATATAGTAGTATCAGTAGTGATGGGGGCACTAGGGGCAGTGACCCCCAACCTGGGAGAATGTCTCCAGCAGATACCAGGAACAACATCAGAGATCTGTGTCCAAAAGAGAACATTGTTAGGAACAGCTAAGATCCTGCACAGAACCCTCAGGCTCCCAGACCTCTGGTAGAGGACCCGAGTCTGAAGGAGACACCGCCCAGGTGGGACGAGAGGAACATTTTTATATACATATATATATATATATATATATATATATATATATATATATATATATATATATATATATATATATATATATGATTAGTAAATATTCCACTAGAAAGAAGCTGTAAAGTGAATGGATCATAATGTGCAGACAGTGTTTTAAAGTAGATCTGACACCAATATTCCTTTGGACTAAAACCTATTCTACTGTTCAGTCCAACAATTTCACATTTTGACCTCAGGCTGATGTTGGAAACTTGACCCAAGCAGCATTTAAGACTTGAGTTTTCTTTTTTTTCTTTTTTCACTAACATGGGAACATTTCATTAGTTTTATTCCAGAAGCATTTTACTTGTAGACCAGTGTTATGTGTGTTGGATAAACGGATCACTGAAAGGAAACATGAATAATTGTCGTCCACATACAGATGCAGAGTGGGTTATTCTTACCACATATAGTATCAACACTTAATTAAATTAACTTGAATTAATCGGCCTGGGTCATGTGTTAATGTACATCATAACTGACAGGTGCATATACCAAAGCAGTGATGTTTGTACAACAACAGTCAACCAGTAGAAGAAGGGAATAGATTAATGTTTTAGTACTAAGCAGTTATGGAAAGGCCTGGAGGATGTGTCCCACTGCTCTAACAGACCTTCTCTAGTGTCAGCAGATGTTCAGTGATGCTATCAGACACTGCACTTCATGCACTAAATGCTATGCTTTAAAACAGGGGTCTCAAACATGTGGCCCTGCAGCCAAATGTGGCCTTCCAAAGCTTCCAATGTGGCCCGTGGGATGAATTTACAAAGTGTAAAAATTCCACAGTCAAGGTTGTGGAACTGATTTTAGTTCAGGTTCCACATACTGGACATGGAACATTATTCATAAAGAACATATTTCACAGTTGTAACAGTGTTCTAGTGAGGTTTTAAATGTGTTTTATTGAGGTTTTAACAGTTTTAACTCTGTTTTAGTGAGGGTTTAGCTGTATTTCAGTGAGGTTTTAATTGTCCCTGTGCTGAAAAGTGTGTTCTGTTAGTGTGTTTTTGTTGTGTTTTACGTTTTTCGCCCGCTGCATTTCTCCAGTTTATACAATCTGTTGATGAATGATTAGAAATAACAAAAAAAAATTAGAAACTGAACCATGGACACAGAATGATCTAGACAAAAATGTTGGAGCACATGTAACATAGTTGAAAGTCTATTTCTAGAATCTCATATCATTGTATTATGAATATTTACAGTTATTTGTCATAATAAATGTGATAGAAATTCAAGTCTGTTGATTTTTTTAAATTATAACACACCGTTTTAAACATTTACTACTACATATAATGCAAATTAATTTGCATATATTTACAGTTAAGTTCTTCCAAAAAAAAACCAGGTTCAAAAGAATTGACAAAGAAGACTTTTCCTGATACTGTTTTTGCACAAACAAGATAAAGAAAATCTAGATGTTTTAATGGTAGTCATTAAAGGGTTAAAATGACTATTCTATATATTAAACAGTTGTAAACCCTGATATTGAATATTATTGGGGTTATTTTCTCTTTAGTAGCAGCAGTATCTGATCCACATCTGTGTCATGGTACACGGAAATAGTGAGAAATATAAATATGTGAAGTGTTTCCAATGACAGGCAGAGAACAGTGGTTGGAAAACACTCTGTCGCGCACACAGGCACGCGCACACACACACACACACACACACACACATATATATATATATATATATATATATATATATATATATATATATATATATGGAATAGTCGTTTCTACAGGGGAGTAAAGCTCTCACTTACCATCTCCATCTTCAATTTCCTGATCTTTTCATCCAGACTTTTCTTGCCCGTCTCCTTCCCTGGATCATGCGCATTGGCCAGCTTGGCTTCTCCCCGCAGAGAGCTCGTATCTTCCCGCATCCACCTGAGCAAACCCTCGGGGGTCTTCCGGCCGATTTTCAGCTCTATGTCTTTCAGATCTGGGATCACCTCGCTACTGGTGTTGTCATCCATCGTGCGCGTCAGGCTTTGACGCGCGGAGAAGATTCCGTCCTGTTTGTTTCTTCTGCTAAATTGTTGCTTTTCAAGCTGCGGGAGTGACTTCCTATGGAAGTGAATGGCATCCTATGCGACTCCAGCTGAGTTAGACTGCGCCAAGAGAGACACAAACACTCTGACAGCATCAGCTTCACATCATTTTCTCCAAAATAAAACCTTTTTTTCTACACTTGATTATTTTAACTGTTGTGTCATTTTTTTGGCCACAAATGGTATCAATTTGCAGTAAACCAAAGTGATGATCATCAAGTGAAAACTGGAGGAAAAATAGGTAATAGTGATGTCTTTTTCGCTCGGGCTTCTCATGCAGGCTGAATTGCAGTGTTTTCCCCAGAGTCCATGTCCTGCTTCTGTTCCCTGGAGCTTGATGCTCGCCTTTTGTTGGAGATTCCAACCATCAGCTACATTGCGCAGATTCCACCTGCATGATGACAGCGACCAGCAACCGCAGAGTGAGAGCGGAGACCCCACACTGTCAAGCTAAACACAGTGACAGGAAACCACATCCGGCCTATTTCAAAATAAAACTCTCCAAAGGAACACCAACGTTCTGAGCAACGACAACTACCAAAGTAAAGGCGTTACTATTTAATAAACTCTTTCATCCATGAATTATGAGAACCTTAGTGAAGATTTTTCCCCAAGTATTTTTTATTGCTATTTAGGCATGAAAAAAGACATTTCATTGAAATCTTTATAATTAACCTATTTTTATGGAGTTACAAAAATGTCCACTCAGCTGGAAAACATGTTTAAGCTTGGAAGCAAAGAAACGTGTATTTAAAACACAATATCAGAACTGTTTCAGTAAGATAATGTCCCTGGATACACACCCAGGACATGAAATACTGAAGCTGTCAGTTATTTTGTTTTGTCATTTTTCCCTGTTAACAGTAAACAAGCAGTTTACAAAACATCATTGCTATATATTTCTGTGTAACGCAACCACATCTTTTCAAAGACAAAAAAAATCCATAGAGATTTCATACTAATGTTTGAGGTTGTGCAAACTTTTAAGGATGTCTAAAAACTTTTTCCACTACTGTATTTACATTGTAGAGTCTCACAGACTGCATTGAAACTATGAATGAACACATATGGAATTATAGTTAAAAAACTGACATAACTCAGAACAGGTTTTATATTTTAGATTCTGCCAAATGGACACATTTTGCTTTTATTACTGCTTTGCACATTCTTAGAATTCTCTGAATGAGCTTCATGAGGCAGTCACCTGAAATGTTTTCCAAAAGTCTTGAATGAGTTCCATTGCCGCTGAGCACTGGTTGGACAGATGAGGTCCATCTCCTGCCACTTAAATGACAAAGTGAGTCCAAATTTTTGACTGGTAGTGAATGTACCCGCCAATAGTAATTAATCACAGAAAAAGGAAATACCATACATTTTACTCGCTCTGTAACTGACACTAAATGTAACAGAAGTGTGTGTGTGTGTGTTTGGGGGGGGGCAGAAAGAAGCAAAGACTTATCTAGTCCTGCCATTTCCTTATTTTTAGTGTCTGCTTCATAACCAGGGGTTCTTCTGAACCGGGCAATAAGGGCGCTATCAACATGCGCCCTATTGTAAATTTTCCGATTAAACCTCAAACCATCAAAAATGCAGACATTACTTCAAAAACATTCTAATCATCGTAAATCCACTGCAAAACAGTGGGAATACAACAGAAATTTCAGAGCCGCCATGTTTTTTATGGTTTACATGCTACAGCTGTTCTCGCGATATTTGCGATAGAGGGAACGTATTGATGTCACGCGATCCCATGGTTCTGTAGTTGTGCCGCCATATTGGACTACAAGAAAACAACCTCGCATTGACACATTACAACACACTGCCGTTTTATCACGATTATATGAAAATCAAGACATTCCTGGTCTCACGAATCGTCAGGAGACATCAGACGGAGTTTCCTCCCATAGATCCACCGAGAATCGGAGAGACGGTAGAAATGGCGGACCGCTATACACGCGAGACATGGACACAGAATGTAGGCACACGACTTTGCAGTTTCATTTTATACATGGATTAAAGGTTTTCCGTGGCTGGCGGATTTCCGTCAATTGAACTCAAATGGGATATCGGTGCTGATCAGAGAAGGGAGCGGGTTGTGACGGGTGTTTGGGTTTACCTATAATACTGTAGCGTTTCACAAAATGGCTGACACCGGGCTTGTTTTTCCTCAACGGCGGATCTGGACACACAGACATTTGAGCAGGTGACACCCGTTCGAAGTCTCGAACCGCATGCTTCACCCTGGGATCCCGGACAATGCTATCGAGCTAGCGGGCCGTGCTACACGACAGACAGAGGAATGAAGAGTCCGGTAAGAGTCGTGGATGATTTATGTATTTACACAAACAACAGATGACACCGTGCGAGTGCCGATCACGCCCCCAATTTCACAACGGTTATAAAAGTGATTACAGCAATAAATCTGTACCTAATTGACTTAGTCATTTCTAGACCATCAACAAAAAGAAGGGGACTTCTGACAGTGTAGGCCTCTACTAAGGCAGCTCCCTCTGGTGTTTTCTCCTTGTAATTACATTTACACTTCTGTCAGATTCTGAACCATAGTCTACTCAAAAATCAAAATGTACCCATTATTATTTAAGTTGAGGCTGTAGCCGAAACAAACAAAGCAAGTGAACAACCAAGGTAATATAATTCCGACCATGGCTACATTAGTTTTCGTAGGGGTACAGGTGGGATACTTGATCAGATGTGTTTATTGCGGCTTCCAACTTGTTCCTATTGCCGCCTGAGAGTATGAGGTTGGTTTCTTTCTGTGGCTATTTGTGACGCGCTGTAATGCTTTAGTGGATGAAATAAAGGCTGAGATTCTTGATGCTTCTTTGGTTTATTTTGTTGAACATGATCAGAGCAATTACAGGGCATATATGACGGAATGGATAACCAGGAGACTTGACTGTAATAAAAGTGCTGATTGCATTAAATAAAGAAAAGACAAAGTGAAAAAAGGCTTTAAAGCGGCAAAGCGTTAAAGCTGTAAAGCGGTCAACAAAAATTGCGGCCGCCAACCCTCATTCTCTCCTTACCGGACCCCCTGCTGAAGGCTCACCTTTATACACTAATGTGTACACACCTACTTCCGTGGGCACCACCCATAAACCACCTGTTTACAAACTTTGTGATTCCTAGCTTCTACAGTGTTATCGGTAAAAAGTTCAGTCGGATGACTTTTCTTTGCTTTAACAATAATTATTTTTACTAGACCTGTAACCGAAAAATGAGTAGGCAGAAGCCTGGGCTTGTTTAGTCTATCCTATACAAGCCATAGAATCGGCAGCATATCAGTAATCCAAGAAGAGAGGAAAGAGAAAAAACAAACATAAAGTCCAATATTTTACTCTAAGTTATTAATCTCAGTCTTGTCAAACATCAAACATTTTACATTGTTCTCCTTAATTAACTTGCCTTTCATTGTTTTTTTGAAACTCACTAGAGATCTATACTGTTTGAACTCATCACTCAGTCCATCCCAAAATATAACTCCCAAATACCAGAAGTAGCATGCATCAAATAGACGTCAAACAACTCCACTATACAGTTAGCATTTATTGATGTTGTCTTTATTTAATTTGGATTAATATCAGAGACAAAATAACTTGCGACTAAAGAGTATGAATTTATGACCAAATCCTATCATGAATATTCTGAAAAATTAAATTAAATTTTATTTATAAAGCCCTAAATCACAACAAAGTCGTCTCAGAGGGCTTTACAAAAACACAATCAACTACAGAGATACATGAAAAGTCCCAAGCATCCCCTGTCCTTAGACCCTCCTTCTCGGCAAGAAAAAACTTCAAAACCCAGTGGGAAAAAGAAGAAATCAAAAATGACACATTAAAAAGAGTGGGAACCCTGACTGTGTCTGAACATTAAAATGCATGGTTTCACTGGGTTCAGTAAAGGAAAGCAGGCTTCTATCCATTCCTAAATATCTGTTTTCACTCAATTTTTCCAAGTAGTCTTTTGTAGCTTACGACAAAATTTAATTACAAAACCACAATCTTTGCAGTACCTAATCCCAGGGGATAAAACTAAGGCCTATGTTGTGTTTATCTGTTTCCAGATCTGTTAACTGAATCTGTTCCGATGCAGTAGATCTTCGCTAGCGTCAGATAATCTAATCAGTGTAATGTAGCATGACAGATGCTTGTATGTTACTATAAGCTATCACATTACTATGGGTACACTTTACTCTCACCCTGAAGCTAAACTTTGTCCCAGCTGGTCCTGTCAGATTTGTCCTTGTCATGTGAAAGTACAGGAGTCATGCTTGTGGGATGATGTAGTGCATCGGCAATATTTTGGGGGGCATAATGGTGATAAAATGCCTCTGTCACTGGAAAAAGACATTAAGAATATTTAATAAGGTGTAACATTTTTTCCTTGACAATTTTCTCAGGGCTGGTAGTGAAAACACTTACATTTTGCCAGGAAATCTTTGTACTGCAGTCCTGGAGAGCTTTTCCCTAAAGAGCTAATTAACAAAGACACATGGCTAACAAGGTTTTTGAGACATTGCCATTTTTAATCATAATGAAACAGGACTATGCCAACATATACATATACAGAGCAATATACATACATATATATATATATATATATATATATATATATATATATATATATATATATATATATATATATATATAGGTATTAAATCAGGGTCTGTCTCTCAGCAGGATTAACCAAAAAGTTCTGTACGGATTTTGAGTAAACTTTCAGGCACGATAGATAATGGGTCAAAGAA